>WNWK01003225.1:0-175152 GCA_009830355.1 Cherax destructor | reverse complement strand
GTAAAATCCCCATCATCTCTTCTTCCCCGTCTCCAAAGTATCTCGTACATGTAGCTCACTGGTAGTGCATTTGATTGGAATCGAGTGCAGTACCAGTACACACGAATGCGTCATCAGTACATACACGGTTGGAATTTAATGCACTGGACTTCGTAACATGTGCTGCCCCTGTTAACAAACTGTAAACAGATACCTAGGAGTTAAGAGGCTGCCGTTGTGGCGCATCCTAGGTGAGATAACGACGGACCCCAGTGGAAGTAAGCCACACTGCTTGGCTTTCGTGGGTTATTCTGGATTATAAATCCTCCAAGGTTGTGACCAGGCAAGCACCAGACGAGCCTGGCCCATGGTCGGGCTCAGAGATTAGATAAACTCTCGAAACTCTTCAAAGGTATATCAAAGGTAAGGTAAGGGTAGTAATCCCAGTATTCTTCTACCTCCATTCATTAAACACACACACACACACACACACACACACACACACACACACACACACACACGCACACGCACGCACGCACGCACGCACTCCACCATCCACCCACCAAAATACCTTGGTCCACCCACTCACCACAGTTGATCAGTAAACCTAACTACAATCCACCCACTCATCACAATTCTCAGGCCAGTTCACAAATTCCTAAACACCTACTCACCACAGTACACCCACCCACCACAGTATACCCACTCACTACAATGTATTATACCTGGAGAGAGTTCCAGGGGTCAACGCCCCTGCGGCCCGGTCTGTGACCAGGCCTCATACGTAGTGGTATGCTGGATTTATTATGATGCGTATACCCACGCTGCTCCCGCAGCCTGACCCTGGCCTCTAATGCTTGCCTGGTCAACCAGGCAGTTGCTGCTGGCGGCTCACTGGCTCACATATCCATCACAGCCTGGTTGATCTGTCACTTGGCGGAGATAATGGTCGAGAGGAAAATCGAACATCTCCGCTTAGTGCCAGATCAACCCGGCTGTGGTGGATATGTGGGTCAGCGGACCTCCAGCAGCAACAGCCTGGTCCCAAGCTGGGATGCGAGGGTAGAAAAACTTTTGAAACTCTAAGTCCCTTTTTCACTCTTGGCTGGAGTACAGCTGTACTCTTAACAGCTCCATTCAAGGTAGGCGAAATTGCAGACCTGGAGAATGTGCTGAGATCCTTCACTCCACGCATAGATTCAGTTAAGCACCTAAACGTTTGAAGTCCCTTGATTTATACTCCTTGGAACATAGGCGAGAGAGGTATATTATAATTTTTTTTTTTTTGACACAAATTTTCCATGAAAGTAAGATTGGCAGACCGTGCAAAATACCCCCAGTGAAACACATGGGTACAGTGAGTACACTAAGAGAAAACTCAATAAGTGTGAAAGGACCAAGACTTTTCAACGTCCTTCCTTCATACATAAAAGGAATTACCAACAGATTCCTGGCTGTTTTCAAGAAAGAACTGGACAAGTTTCTTAAGTCAATGTCTAACCAGACAGTCTGTGGTGCTTAGTTTTGACTTCGTGTGGCTAGCACTAACAGCTTCGTTGATTAGGTCATCAACCAGAAGGCCTGGTCTGGGACCATAGAAAGTCTCCAGGCAGACTAGCAGGTAAACAGGTATATCACACGGGGATGGAGGGAGATAAGCATGTATATAGGCAGATGTGATTTATGAACTGGAGAGAGAGTTGGATGTGAATAGTAGATTAATTGGTGGTAGATGGGTTATGGGTCGTTGGTGGTGAGAGTGGGTAGATGGAAGGGTGTGTGGGTGGTAAGAGCGTGTAGGTATTAGGGGGTGTGGGTGGTAGCATGTGTAGGTGGTATTGTTTAGGCAGTAGCTATGTGTGTGTGTGGGGGGGTAGGTGTGAGCATCCTGAGGGTGGCTGGAGGAAGGTAGTAATGTCCGTGTGGTGGGCAGGATGACCCAGAGCTGTGAGTCATGTCCGCAGCGGTCCACCAGCTGTCCCGTCACGCCCCGGTTCAAGTAACAAGTGTGTGAGTGCTGGTGGAGCTACCTACTTCTCCGTTACGTTTCCCAGAAGTAAGATTACTAAACCTGTTGACTGTACAACATTTACACAAGACAGGAAAACATGACTATGAAGCAGGATGATCCTGCCTCTCGTGACTCCTAAAACATTACTATTTTGTTATGAACGTGATGGTAATATCAGCAAAAGTGCCAGATTAACCAGGCTGTGATGGATATGTGGGGCAGCGGGCCTCCAGCATCAGCAGCCTGGTTGACCAGACGAGCCTGGCCCATGGCCGGGCTCCGAGAGTAGTGAAAAATTAAACTCTTCAAAGGTAAGGCCGACGTAATTTACAAAGTGACCTGAGTATAACAGCTCACAAAGTACGTGTTAAATTAGGCAGGTGAATTTTAAGGTTTTAACAAATAGAACCCAGAGTAATAATCTACAAATTAACAAATAAGTATTACAACAAATAGGTATTATTCCTTAAGGCAGTACTCACCCCAATTTTAGTGAGGGTATTTTACACCGTCTACCAAGTTTCTTGTCATTCAGAGCGATTTTGGTTTTCAGATTTGGGGCCAGTTCCTCCAGGATTTTCCTAGTGTATTATGTATCTTTCTCTCCTACATTCAAAGGAATATAGATGAAGGGACTTCAAGCGTTCCCAGTAGTTCAGATACTTGGCTGAGTGTATACGAGTACTGAAAATTCTCTGTATGTCTTGAAGGTGGCCTTCAGTATACAACATTATTACAGCCTGGAGAGAACGAATGACTTGAAGAGTATTATCTTTGGCTCAGCATCTCTTGTATTTTCCTTGTAGAAATAACAATATCGTTGTGATCCTTGTTTTCCTGTATAATATAAAAAAAATAAATCCTTGTGCCTTGACATTATTCGTAGAATATACTAAACTTGCTATTATGTCAGTGTAGACTGGTCTGCGATCGCATTTCGAAGACAGCGATCCTAGGAACCATCGGTAAGTAAGGCACGGTCACGGGGTGGTGGTGATGGCCACATCTCCGTTATTGTACACCGTTACCTAGTCTTGCCAGGGGTGGTGGTGGCAGGTGAGATCCTTGAATATAAGGAGAAGAAAAATAGATTTATTTGTCATCAGGCAAAGATTCGCCTCTGGCCAGGCTGAGAAAACTTTAAATTTTTCGAAAACACTCACGGGTAAATTATGGATATGTCACTTGCCACAAGCGGGGAATATTCCCTTACGTAACGAGTTTTAATTCTCTGCTCCCCACTTCCCCTTCCTCATCTGTAGACTGGCATTCTCACAAGCAACAGCCAATATCCTGGTCATGGAGAAGGTGGAAGTAGCATTTCCATCACCTGACTATTAACTCCTTTTTCCCAGGCTTCGGGAACTCACTGCCAACTTCATCGACTGCGGTCACCTCCCCGTCTTTCCCGAAGAAACATTACAGTTGGCTTTGGATTGGAAACAATAATAAAGTCAGTTGTTTACGTAGTTACACGTACACACGTAGTTACACGTACACACTTGATGAAAAAGTTATTCTAAAATGTATATATTAACATCAACATATTGCAGGGTTACGTTAGACAGCGTGCTTTCTCTCTCTGCATCTTCGCCGATGGAATCCCGTCTGACAAAACAACGAAAATTAGTAGGTGTGTGTCGATCGCTGTATGATCAGAGAATTGTATCCCTGTATCCCATAAGCCCAGCTTCCTCTTCCTCAATGAATTCAGCGGCATGAGGTTCTGATGCAGTTAGATATCGTCAATGAAGATTTGAAGCAAATCATAAAAGATATTCACAAGTTATCTCGTAGAAACTAATATCCAAATTTCTTCAATAAAAATAGTATATTGGTACCTACACAACCCAAAACCAATTCAACCTTCCACTAAGTTCCACCAGCTGTGAAAGCTTAAAGACGCCCAAAAGCTGCTTTCTTAAGTTTTTAGATTAATGAACCAGACACATGAACAACTCTGGGTATTTGTAAGCGTTTCGACATCCAGTGGCTTTATCAATATAATAGAAGGACATACTAAAGTTATTTCACTTATAAAATAATAAACCGTTTTTAAAATATAGCAAATTGGTGTCTACACACCGCAGTAATAATCCCAACGTTGTTGCAAGTAGGACACGTCACTACTAAAAGTTTGAAGCCTATCAGAAAGTTTTTTTTCAAGTTATTACACGCCTCCATCCTCTTACTGTTGTGTATACCTGGATGGTGTTCTGTGGGTCAGCGCCCCCGCGGCCCGACGAGGCCTCGTGTGTCAGTAACGTTGATATAATTGCCAGAGCAGTTACTTCCGTCATTCTTGATATACTGAGGTGAGGAGATTAAATTGATAAGAACAGCAATCATTAAGAATTACAAGCAATTTGTGGCTGATTTATGATTCTCAACCAACTCACGAATTAGATATAAAACTGTACACGGAGTTTCGATCAGTCCTGGACCATCATCAAGTCACATCAAATCAAGGCATGATAATAGTAGAGGACCTGGATGTTACCTGTAGCCGCTTCGGGGGGGTCACTGCTCCCTCGTCCTGGTCCCAAACCAGGTCTCACGCTTGTTGCTTGTTTAAAGATTTTATCTGTAGATTGCATGTAGACAGTGTCGGGAGGTTACTCCCCCCGCTGCTCCGTCCCAGACTAGGCCTCCTGGTTGAGGTTTGATCAATCAGACTGTTGGTGCTTTATCTTTGATATACATTTGATAAGTTCAGAGTGTTTTTCTACTCCCGGAGCCCGGCCATAGGCCAGACTGGCCGCACTAGGTCCACCGTAGGCACAGGTTGTGGTTCTTTTTCAAAGTTACGTTATTGAGATATTTACTGTTCTACTCAGACAATCAAGGCGATAGGAAATGGACCTCCGATCACCTAGGCTGTGTAGAGAGACCAAAACTTTTAAACACTTTCCCTTAATACATAAAAGGTATCACCAATAGACTCCTAGCTATTTTTAAGAGGGAACTTAATCACTTTGTTAAGTCAGTTCCTGATGAGCCGTTGACTGTGTGCGGCTAACACCAACATGCTGGTTTATCTGGTTATCCAGGAGGCCTGTTCTGGGACCAGGCCTGCAGGCGGCAGACAGCAACTGCCTGATTGAACAAGAAAGCCTGGCCTCAGATGTGATGGTACAACCTTCGAAATCGGCCTCAGGTACGTCTCGGTGATCGTAACACTAGGATACCTGCACCAGGTGAGTGAAGCTCGGTCAATAAGGGCCATAGTACAATGATTCCCTGGGTCAACTACCCAAAACAAGCATAAGGGAGCAATTTCCAAAGTAACCCACAAGTTGGGGTTGTAACTCAACGAAACCTTGTCTAATTTTATTTCCAATTCATGGGTTACTTGTGGAGAACCTTAACCCGTGTGAGTCTGGTATCTATCCAAGTCTTGTGGTTAACAATCATACACACAAAACTGTTGGTTTACCTGTTTATGGTTCTGGAAATCATCGCTCAAGTGATTACGACTTGGTCACGAGCCCTCAGTATTATTTGGAGAAAGAACAGATCTAGGTGAAATACCAGATACCTAAAGAGTGCTGACATAGTTCCTTAACATAAGGGAGGTAGTAGAACACTAGCTAAAAATTATGGACCAGTAGCCCTAACATTCCACATCATAAAACTCTTATAAAGAGTGACGAGATGCTAAATTACAAATTTTATAGAACAGCACATTCTGCACAATCTAAACCAGGGGACGATCATGCCTGTGAAAGCTTCTGAATCACTGTGACAGAATTACGGAGGCGTTGGAAGAAAACCAAAACGCAGATGTAATATACACAGACTTTGCAAAGGTATTTGACAAATGCTGTCATGGGGTGACTGCACACAAAATGAGAACCATTACGGGGAAATTAGGTAGATGGAATATTTAACTTTCAGACATAAAACACAGAGGAGTAAACGGAGCAAAATCTATTATTAGTGAGGTAAAAACCTCAGTGCTACAAGGCATGTTTCTAGTTCCTCTACTGTTTCTTATCCTCATGGCAGACATGAATAAAAACACCGGCCACAGTTTTGTGTCATCATTGAGGATAACGCCAAAATAAGCATGAAAGTCACCTAGTTACAAGACACTGAAAAACTGCAGGAAGATGCAAGCAGTGTTTTCCAGTGGGCTGTGGTCGACAACATGACGTTCAGTGGTGATAAGTTCCAGCTGCTTAGATGTGGAAGGAATGAAGAACTCAATATTGACATTATATAAAACCCAAGAGGATCATCAAATATTTGAATGAAATGGAACATGTGAAAGCACACTGGGCGATTGGCAACTATTCATGGGTAAGTTCCTCTTATAAAAGAAAACTTTTGACATAATCCCAAGTCACGACAGTCTGGAAAATGCAAGACGACAGTTGAATGGAACTTAAAACAAGGGAAACAGTGCCAATGGGGATACTATTTAGAACACTTGTGTTTTCTCGTTTAGAGTATTGTTCAACGGTGACGGTCTTGTTCTGGGCAGAGATATTGGAAATAAAGAGATACAGAACCAATAAAGCATTTAAATTACTGGGAACGCCTTAAAATCTTAAATATATACTCACTGGAGTGGAGGAGAGAGAGAGACATGATACTATATACGCAGAAAGTACTTAAGGGCCTTGTCCCAAATGTGCACACTGCCATAACAACATACTAGAGTGAAAGATATGGGTGGAAGTACAAAATTAAGCCATTGAAAAGCAGGGGTACCATAGGTACCATAAGAGAACATTGTATCAGCATCCGTGGCCCCAGACTATTCAGCATCTTACCATAAGCTATCAGAAATCCTGCTGGAACAAGTGTAGTAGTTTTCAAGAGGAAACTGGACAAGTATCTGCATCAGGTACCAGATCAACCAGGCTGTGATGAATGTGTAGGCCAGTGGGCCGCCAACAGCAACAGCCTGGTTGACCAGGCTAGCCTCAGACAAGCATGACCCAGGGCCGGGCTCCTGGACTAAAATAAAAAGAAAAAACTTTCGAAACTCAACAAAGATCTTAAAAGATCTTTTGGTTATTTAGGATTTTTTTTGCTGGCTATACTCAGTTCAAGAGCGTCACCACACCCCGGCTGATCAGGAGCTACCATGACGAACATTCAACCTCCTCTTGTTAAACTGTTGCTACAATTACCGACAATATGTTAGGTAAAAGGATACAAGTGCAACTAATGCGACATTTTATTGTGCCAACGTTTCGTTCTCCTGGAGCTTTGTCAAACCGTTGACAAAACTCCTGGAGAGAGAAACGTTTCCACAATAAAATGTCGCATTTGTTTCACATGTGTCCTTTTACTTAATGCTTCCTCCTGAAGACAGGGGTTTCTCTGTAACTTCCTTCTGCAGACAGGGGTTTCTCTGTAACTTCCTTCTGAAGACAGGGGTCCCTTCTCTGTAACTTCCTCCTGAAGACAGGGGTTTCTCTGTAACTTCCTTCTGAAGACGGGTTTCTCTGTAACTTCCTCCTGAAGAAAGGGGTTTGTCTGTAACTTCCTCCTGAAGACAGGGGTTTGTCTGTAACTTCTGAAGACAGGGGTTTGTCTGTAACTTCCTCCTGAAGACAGGGGTTTGTCTGTAACTTTCTCCTGAAGACAGGGGTTTTTCTGTAACTTCCTCCTGAAGACAGGGGTTTGTCTGTAACTTCCTCCTGAAGACAGGGGTTTGTCTGTAACTTCCTCCTGAAGACAGGGGTTTGTCTGTAACTTCCTCCTGAAGACAGGGGTTTGTCTGTAACTTCCTCCTGAAGACAGGGGTTTGTCTGTAACCTCCTCCTGAAGACAGGGGTTTGTCTGTAACTTCCTCCTGAAGACGGGTTTGTCTGTAACTTCCTCCTGAAGACAGGGGTTTGTCTGTAACTTCCTCCTGAAGACAGGGGTTTGTCTGTAACTTCCTCCTGAAGACAGGGGTTTGTCTGTAACTTCCTCCTGAAGACAGGGGTTTGTCTGTAACTTCCTCCTGAAGACAGGGGTTTGTCTGTAACTTCCTCCTGAAGACAGGGGTTTGTCTGTAACTTCCTCCTGAAGACAGGGGTTTGTCTGTAACTTCCTCCTGAAGACAGGGTTTGTCTGTAACTTCCTCCTGAAGACAGGGGTTTGTCTGTAACTTCCTCCTGAAGACAGGGGTTTGTCTGTAACTTCCTCCTGAAGACAGGGGTTTTCTGTAACTTCCTCCTGAAGACAGGGGTTTGTCTGTAACTTCCTCCTGAAGACAGGGGTTTGTCTGTAACTTCCTCCTGAAGACAGGGGTTTGTCTGTAACTTCCTCCTGAAGACAGGGGTTTGTCTGTAACTTCCTCCTGAAGACAGGGGTTTGTCTGTAACTTCCTCCTGAAGACAGGGGTTTGTCTGTAACTTCCTCCTGAAGACAGGGGTTTGTCTGTAACTTCCTCCTGAAGACAGGGGTTTGTCTGTAACTTCCTCCTGAAGACAGGGGTTTGTCTGTAACTTCCTCCTGAAGACAGGGTTTGTCTGTAACTTCCTCCTGAAGACAGGGGTTTGTCTGTAACTTCCTCCTGAAGACAGGGGTTTGTCTGTAACTTCCTCCTGAAGACAGGGGTTTGTCTGTAACTTCCTCCTGAAGACAGGGGTTTGTCTGTAACTTCCTCCTGAAGACAGGGGTTTGTCTGTAACTTCCTCCTGAAGACAGGGGTTTGTCTGTAACTTCCTCCTGAAGACAGGGGTTTGTCTGTAACTTCCTCCTGAAGACAGGGGTTTGTCTGTAACTTCCTCCTGAAGACAGGGGTTTGTCTGTAACTTCCTCCTGAAGACAGGGGTTTGTCTGTAACTTCCTCCTGAAGACAGGGGTTTGTCTGTAACTTCCTCCTGAAGACAGGGTTTGTCTGTAACTTCCTCCTGAAGACAGGGGTTTGTCTGTAACTTCCTCCTGAAGACAGGGGTTTGTCTGTAACTTCCTCCTGAAGACAGGGGTTTCTCTGTAACTTCCTCCTGAAGACAGGGGTTTCTCTGTAACTTCCTCCTGAAGACAGGGGTTTCTCTGTAACTTCCTCCTGAAGACAGGGGTTTCTCTGTAACTTCCTCCTGAAGACAGGGGTTTCTCTGTAACTTCCTCCTGAAGACAGGGGTTTCTCTGTAACTTCCTCCTGAAGACAGGGGTTTCTCTGTAACTTTCCCCTTATACTTTATGTTCATTGGGCCATTTGCTGAACCTCTCGCTCTTGTAAGAAGAGCGGTGCACCCCTCTTCTTAATGTATAAGAGCACTGTTGTTTACTCTTATAATTTAATAGTTTTTATCCTGCACACGTCGGGTTATTGGTGCTGCCACGAGACATGTATGGTAAGAAGTACAGGTTTGCCTTAGCGTGCAGCTTAGCTGTCTGACGGGAAACATTCGTGCGACATGGACGTATTTCTTGTTTCTTGGTATTTTTTTCTACCAGCTCATCTTCTAGGAAGATTGAATCCATATGATGCGGCTGAGTCCCGCTGATTTACATGGCCAGGTGAGTCGGCCAGGTACACATTAATCATCAGCAACGGTTCTGCTACGTAATAATCGCCCTTCTGGTTCTCTCTGGCTGCAACAAATATATCACTGTGTTGTTCTCCTCGTACAAACTCAATATTAGTTGTTTGTAGCATGGACATATTTGTTATGTAGTACATTCAAATTTAGCGCGTTGTTACGGGGTCCACTGTTACACAGGTGTTGGTCAGGTTTGTTTGCAGAGGTCGAAACACAGCTCCAGGTCCAGCCTCTTAAATCTGATCCTCCAGCTTTACTGATTTATGGTTCCAGTGCCCTTGGACTGACACCTTCACACGCAGATGTCAGGAAATTCGTTGTGGCACAGTGCTCTTGCTGTATATCACAAGAAATGCGGTTGAGATTATTATCTGTTGATCTCCAACATGTGGTTGACATATGTCTTCGCTGACTTCACTTGAGTAGTATCGCATACACCTTGCCTGATATACACCAGTAGTGAAATGGTGTATTGTTTTCTCACTCCCACCCCGCACAGCAGCTTATATGGCTGGCCAGTTAACCCTTGTCAGTTGTGGGATTGACCTCACTTCCCCTCCTGCCTTCTCTTTCGACATTGGTAATTGGCTGGGTTTCCCGGTTGCCACCCTCATCGCTTCAACCACCAGATTCACAGCCTTGAACAGTATGATGGGAACGCTCGAGGGATGTGGAAAGTGGCAGGGGATCCGCTGATGCACCAACGTTGGATAGATTGTAGGTCGTTAGACACTTTCCATGTTCAGAGGTGCTAACATCCTCCCGTTTGAACATGAACGGAACCTTGTCAGACGTTTTGAACTTTTGAAAGATTTCTGATCTTTTCTCACTGTCTCTTAAGCATGTAAGATAACAGGTAATTTTGATAAATTTCTACTTACACTCGTATTTATTTTCACTTATATTTCCTTCTAATATATATCCTAAAAGTTTTTATTCCTGTAATATTTTGTTTTCAAATTTAGGAGGCCTGGTCAAGGACCACATAAGGGCAATGTACAAATAACTTCAATTGCACGTGTCATTTCGAACACCTAAATTATTGTGAATATCTAAAATCTTTTACATTATATTTTTTTGGGGGACTAGTTAGAAATTTGGATTTTGGATCCACTTCTCACAAGAGTGGGAATCATGAACGTTTCGATATGCCCTTAAAAATAGGGTGTAGGTACATTTAAGAGATAACTTGGAGCATAAAGGGTCCAAGAAATGTTCAACACATTACAAATGTCTGAATTATTATTATTTTTCATGTTAAGCGCTAAATCCATGTGGGTCATTCAGCGCAAGACGTGGTGGAGGCTTGATTTTCCGTCTGCTGATCGCCAGACAGATTCACTCCAATTTGTACTCACCTAGATGTCCCTCGAAGAAATAACTAATCAGTAATGTGAACACCAGCCTGTATGTTCCTCTTGTATCATCTACTGAACTGCCAGACCACAACCCGTAGCTACCCGGCCCTATACGACACAACTTAGGCAGTTATATTCCATACTTGTAAGCACTACGGAACTGACCTCACTACCCCACCCGTACCCCTCACTACCACTTTCTTTTTCAACAAATCCAGCAGTAAATCTTTAGCCGGCCAGCCCAGTGATAGATATCGAATTGGCCAATCTATCTTAGTGGTGGGTAGGTCATATCTCACCTTTGCCTTTGACGAGTTTCAAGAGTTTTCTACTTCCAAAGCCCGGCCCTAGGTCAGGCTTGTCTGGTGTTTGTCTGGTCAGCCAATCTGTTGTTGTTTGCGGCCCCAGCCTGGCTGACCAGGCTAGCACCTCATAAGCCTGGTCCAGGACCTGGGTACAGGAATAGAAAAACTTCCGAAACTCACTGAAGGAAAAGGTGAGGTATGGCTACCCACAACTAGGATAGGTTAGTCAATTCGATAACCATCACTGGGCTGGCCAGCCAAAGGTTTATTGCCGTATTTGTCGAAAAAAAAAGCGGGAGTGTGGGTGGAATTAATAAGTACTTTGACCGGCTGAGCGCGTGGGTTCTGCGTGATCTTTTATGGTAACGCAAAAAACGAGTTAGGCAGATTAGGAAAGGGGAGGAGAAGGGTGTCGCTGAATGAACGGCTGTTGTGGATACTAGCATCTGCACTTATGGTTATTTTGTTTTTATTGCCGATTCTCTTGTCTTTTTTTTTTTTTTTTTTTGTAAATTAGAGCCGTGATCCATGACATATCAAGCGTCACACGGAAGGTTTGAAAACCTGTGTCTACTTAAAATTGTTGATTCCTCTTGATTCCGGGAATCATCGCCTCTGCTGCCCAGTTCAAGACCATGCCTGGGAAATCTAGCACTTGGTGCTTATTATTAATCCCTAAGTATGACTTAGGGATTAACATCGGTGGACCCGGATTATTCAGCATTCTACTAGAAGATATCAGAATCACTGCCGGGATAGGTGCAGAAGTCTTAAAAAGGAAACTTGACAGGTACCACCTTTGATACCTTTGAAGAGTTTCGAGAGTCTTTCTTCTCCCGGAGCCCGGCCATCGTCCAGTCAAGGCCTGGCCATGGACCAGACCAGACCACCGGAACACCCTCCAGGCAGGTGCCTGATCAACTAGGCCGTGATGGAAATGTAGGCCAGCAGGCCGCCGACAGCAATAGAATGGTTAACCAGGCACTTGTCTTATTCTTCATACTGAGTTATCTCTTAGTGTACATATTGCAACCACTGCTTTTCGTTTTGGATATTGTGCACCGTTGACTATGTCTCCCATTCTCATAAGTGTTATTTCAATATACAAACTTGGAACTACTGTCTAGCGTTTTCCTGATAGCTGGTCGCATTTTCATTATTATGCATCACTGGGCATAAACAGTTCGCATCAAAGATGTCACAAGCAACCTGTCTTCTTACCTCACGTGGCGTACTGGTGTGTTTTCATCCCTGGCGTGCCCTGCCCTGTGGGCTCCTTGAGGGGATAAGACACGCACAGCAGAGGAAGACTCACGTAGGCCAGTGTGCTCCCCGTGATTCCATCCTGGCCCTCCGCCACCTCCCTGGCATACCAATTGCTTCAGGGCCAGACAGTGGTAAGCCACCTTGCCCTGGAAGGCCACAGCCCCCTCTCATCACGACCCAGGGATCGCCTCTCTCTCCCTCTCGGCAGTTATAATGCTTTTGATTGTGATGGAGATATTGGTGTGTGTGTGCCGATGGCTTTACGATAGGGTCAGATGCATTAGCGCGAATTGGAGATCATCCGAAGATTGGCAGATAATTGTGTTTATTCCATTCCTGGAGACATGTTGGGCGGCACGGCAGTAGTTGGCGTCACGTCGAAGAGTCTGTTTTATATTTTTGGATACATCGGTACTGTTTCTACCCTATTCTATAATGTATGTTTTTTTTTATAGGGTGGGTTGCGTACATGAGGCCCTCGCAATTACTGGAGCATTAAGACATGGCCTTGGATACACCGGAAGACAAGCAACATGTAGATGAAGTGTTCATTGACTTTGCAAAATCTTTTGACAAGTGCTACCATGGGGAAATTGCGTACAAATTTTATGCATTAAGAAAAACCGGAAAGGTGGACAGATGGATACTTTACTTCCTAACAAATCCCATAGTTAGTAGTAGTAGTAGTAGTAGTACAGAGTAAAATCAGGGGCTGCTACAGTGAAGAATTATGTTCTCCAAGGCACAATACTCCCCTACTTCTCTTTTTCATTCTTATTTCTGACATAGACGGGGACATATACAATAGTATTGTATCATCCTTTGCAGATACTTGAATCTGCATAAGCGTGGCATCCATAAAAGAGCAAGCCTCCGAGCTGATATTAAGAAAGTCTTCCAGTGGGCTACTGACAATATGATATTGAATGAGGACAGTTTTCAATTAATACGTTACTGAAGGATTGAGGAAATGAAAAGCTACTCGGAGTATAAGACACTCAGATTGCTTAATAGGACATAACTAATGTGAGAGACCTGGGAGTGATCAGAAGATTTCATGTTCAAGGAGCACAACAGTGTCGTTATCTCAGCTGCAAGGAAAATGATAGATCTTTAAAAGCCAGACATGCCAAGTTATTGATGACACTCTTCAAGTCTCTCGTTCTCTCAAGGTTGGAATGTTGCTGTATTCTAACGGTCCCCTTCAAGAAGGGAGAAATTACAGACTGTAAAATGTACGGAGAACCTTCACAGCTCGTATAAACTCAAGCTCCTAAATTACTGGGAGCACCTGAAACTCCTCAGACTGTAGAAAATAAGAGGGATTGGTCCCAAATCTGCACACAGAAAACACAGCGTACAAACACTAGCGGCTTGGGAGGCGGTGCAACATACCTCTTCAACATCCTCCCTTAAGCATAAGGAGGGCAACAAACCCACAGCTGTTTATAAGAAGATCAAATAAGTTCCTGATCAGCCGGGCTGTGGTGCATACGTTGGGCTGCGGGTGGCAGGCACCAACAGCCTGATCGATAGGGCTGTTAGTCAGACTGACACTCCAGATAAAGTTTTTATGAGATTCTAAACTGCCGACGTCTCCAAAATCTGACATAACACTAAACCCAATCAACTTTGAACCTTTGCTATACCTTTGATGAG
Source organism: Cherax destructor (assembly GCA_009830355.1). NCBI lineage: Eukaryota > Metazoa > Arthropoda > Malacostraca > Decapoda > Parastacidae > Cherax > Cherax destructor. Next base: position 161,084 of record WNWK01003225.1, on the reverse strand, counting down.
TTTTGAGAGTACTCCCGGAGCCCGACCTTGGGCCATTAATAACTGGAGGGTGTTTCGGGGGTCAACGCCCCTGCGGACCGGTCCATTACCATTCAGGACCAGAGTGGTCAAACTCCATATTCATTAAAAATGGCATAAAAAAAACTATCACATGCCTTTTATATGCTATGGTGACGGAGTCTGGACACAGGAGTCAGCCAGCAATGATTAAAAAAAACATATTTGTAATTCTTACATTTAGTTGAGGATGTTGAAAAAATCTTGTGCACTTCACACGCGTTGAGTTGCCTCTTACAAGCAGCGATATATAACCCTGGTAGGTTTGGCGCTTCCATTTGATTAATAATAATTTTCATTGGGGAAATTTTACTCTCGAGCCTCCCACTTTTATAGGAAGTAATTTCATCGACCTAATTTAGAACCTGCCCATCAGAATTTTCAACCTATACATTATACTTCTCACTTGTCTCACGAAATCGTAATGACACGATTGCAAACAAACCATACCACGGGTGGGGTTCGAACCCGCGATCAGAGAGTCTCAAAACTCTAGACCGTCGCGTAAGCCATTAGACCAGCTAGCTTCAATAAGATTCATCCCACCCGTGGTATGGTTTGTTTGCAATCGTGTCATTACGAATTCGTGAGTCATGTGGACGGCTTTGAGAGGGACTTGAGCTAGAGTTCGTCACGGCCATGCTAGCGGGAGATTCGTCTGTAAAAACTTGCATTTGTGGACACAGTGGTGCCTATGCTAACCTTCCTATGGTGTAGAAATATACCTAGTTGGATGAATCTTATTGAAGCTAGCTGGCTCAGTGGCTTACGCAACGGTCTGGAGTTTTGAGACTCTCTGACCGCGGGTTCGAACCCCACCCGTGGTATGGTTTCTCACTTGTGTTTCGGGCAGTGAAATTTAAGTCTTAAAGCATTCCTAATAATTCTGATGTTTGATTTCACATGGGAAGTGAATGATCTCGATATACTCAATCTGCAAATTCGCCTGTCTTAATAGTGGCTATTAGTATATAAATTTTAAACATGTTTAGGGAGGTACCAGAAAGCTTAGCGATGTCTCGGAAAAATTCTCAGACTGATAAGGAGTAAATAACAAGAAGTGAGAGGAGGCATTGTTCTGGTGGGGGATTTACATGCTAGCCAGGGACGTTTGTGTGTTGCTGTGGGACGTGAATGTGTGTTGTTGTTGAGAAAGTTTGAGTTTTGGTGAAGAAAGTGTGTTGGGAAGGTCTTTATAGTCAAAGTTTTTGTGATGTAGACAGGCTAATAAGAGAGGAGGAATGGGGAAGAAATGATCCTAACATAGAAAAAATACTCTGGAGGGGAGATGGAGTGGCTAGGGACAGGCTGTAATGTGCTTTAGAGAGATCTAGAGAACATATAAACAGACTAAAGATGCAGACGAACTATAGGGACGTTAGTAAATATCAATATTCAGTTTCACTGTTGTGCAACGAACTAAATGCTTGGAGAGTTATTCTGAATTCTTTATTTATATACAAGTGCAAACTACCACTAACACGAGCGCTCGGTATTCTTTGAAGAAAGTTTAGATATAAGTGAAATTCAAGATATCTTGAAGTAGAGACATGACTCCTATGCACGCAGGTGGCAGTAGAGCTCTGACAAAAAATTACAGACCAGTAGCGCTGACATCACACATCATATAAGTCTCTGAAAGGCTAGTGAGACGCCAAATTGCAAATTTTATGGTAAAGCATACTTTACACAGCCTCAGTCAACGTGCATTAAGAGCAGGAAGATAATGTTTATCAAAGCTGTTAAACCACTCTTTCAAAACTACAAAGGCTTTGGAAAAAAGCCAAAACGCAGATGTGGTCTGCACAGAATTCGCTAAGGCATTTAAAAAAATACGATCATGGGGCCATTACCCATAAAATAAAGTCAACATATATAACAGGAAACGTAGGAAAAATATTCAGTAACCAATTTTCTAAGGAATAGAATGCAGAGTGATAGTAGAGCAAAATCTAGCCTTAACTAAGTAAAAGTTCAGTACCCCAAGCCACTGTTGTGGCGTACTCCAAGTTACGGTTCTGGCTCTTTTACCCTTTTTTTTTCATCCTCATAGACACAGCTTCTAAACGTGAAAGTCGCCACGATAGAAGACACAGAAAATTTACAACGGAAATTTGCAAGCAGATATCAACTAGCTTTCAAGGAGCAATAGAAGTAATGTTCATTGGTGACAAATAATAGAAGCCAGGATGTGGAAAGAATGAAGAACTCAAAAAGAGCACCAGCTTCAAAACACACTAGGACCATCTCATAGTTCGAAAGGAACATATAAAAGACGTGGGTATAAAAATGGTGACAAGATGGTAATCACTTGTGCTCTGTCGTTTAGTGTTCGGCGTAGACTGCTCCGTTCAAGGCAGGAAAGATATTAGATCTGCATAAGGTACAGAGATCATTTACTGCCCGCATGGAGCCAATAAAGCATTGAAACTACTTGGAATGTCTTATAATACTAAGAATGTGATCTCGGAAGCGGAAAGAGAAAGAGATACCTGATAACACACACATGGAACATATTTCAGGGCCTAGTCCTAAATCCACACGTACTGGTATGAGAGGAGGGGAAAATAGTTCCAGTGAAACTCAGGGGCATCATGGGGCATCATGGAAACGCTGTGCCCGTGTCTGTGGTCAAAGACAGTTGAACCTCCTTATGACCAAAATATATCAGAAACATTCCTGGAACTAGTCTAGACTTTAGGGACATGATTACAATAGTTTTAAAACTTCTACCATTAGTAATTAGATAGATGGCTTCTGGCATTTATCTCCAATAAAGTTAATGAGACAACAGATCGTGTACATCCAAGCTAAGAATTTAAAGAACTGACCATATCAGCACATGCCAACAACTATAGAATATTCAGAGATTTGCAAGAAAATTTATTCTGGATCCAAACCAATGGTATATGTGGTAGACTCAAGGAACGTAACCTGGCGACCCTGGAGAAGATAAGGGCGAAATGAGGAGAGACTAGGTGAAAGGGTAGTCAATAGGTACCTTCATTTTACACTTCATTTTCATACGTAGTCCCGTGTCAAGTTTCTGAACATTCCCTGCAAATGGAAAGACAGATCTGGTTGACCAGGCAAGCACCAGAAGAGCCTGGCCTTGGGCCAGGCTCGTCTCCGGGAGTAGAAAAACTCTCGAAACTCATCAAAGGTGTATCAAAGTTAAGGTCAGTATGGCAACGTGATGTCTAGGCAAGACCATGGAAAGTTTAATCTATACGCTTGTCATGTGAGGATGGGTTGGGGAGACAAACTTTAAAAAGGCATTCTAGTACATGGAGTTACAGGTGGATTGTGTAGACATGAGCCATAGGGGTGTTAGAAAATCTTTAATTTCAAGGTGATAGGGAAGTGCATCATGGTAGATGAAGTGGTGGAAGCAAACTTAATTCACAGCTTCAGGAGTAGGCATCACAAATCCATTAGACCACAAATCAACTTGAACGGAGGATGTGAATAAATGATTTAGAAAACCGACAAGTTGATAAATAAGACACTTGTACAACATTTGGATATCTTTATTCTGGACCCGAGACTCGACCGCCGCCATAAACACAAATTGGGAATTAATAACAAACACACATTTGCATATAAACATTTCTATTAAATTAACGATAACGATCACTGGGAAACACTGCACAGGGGAAAACAGTGTTTTTTGGGCCACATTAATACATTTATAAGGCAAGTTACCGACAAACCCCTAGCGGTCTTCAAGAGGAAACTTGTAAGTTCCTAAAGTCAGTTCCTGATTAGCCGAACTGTGTTCCCTACATTCGGCCATCTGTTAGCACCAACAGCCTGACTGATTAAGTTATCAACGAGGAGGCCTATTCTGCGATCGGGCCGAGGGGGCAGTGGCTACCGGAATTAACAATACATGAAGGATATTTCGGGGGTCAACGCCCCCGCGGCCCGGTCTATAACAGGTACACTGGAAAATAAATTCTTTCTGGCCTGACCCATTACCACACGTTATAAGCAAATAGGATAAATATCATTGTACTGTAAATTATCAGTGTAAAACAAGGCATTGAAAATTATATTGGAAATTATATTAGCAATGATAAAAAAAATTAAAATCAGTAAACAAAATAATGGAAAATGGATGGAAGTGGAAAATGTACAATACGAATAATAACGGACAGTTGACGGAAGGAGAGAGCGAACAATAACAATGTAAAATAAAAGTGTATAATAATTTTCCTCCATGTTTACATTTGAAAATCCAAACAACAACATAAAACACGACAAAAAAAATCTGAAATATTTTGTTGTGTTTCGTGTATTGTTGAGGGTGGTGGAGTTTACCAAGAGGGAAGGACTTAATGAACCGTGTCTTTGTGGGTGTATGTATGTATAATGATCTGTCTCTTTGTGGGTGTATGTAAGTCTGTATAATGGGGTGGAATCTGAGTTGGGACCAGTCACTAGTGGCATTCCACAAGGATCAATTTATAATGGGGTGGAATCTGAGTGGGGACCAGTCACTAGTGGCATTCCACAAGGATCAATTTATAATGGGGTGGAATCTGAGTGGGGACCAGTCACTAGCGGCATTCCACAAGGATCAATTTTAGGCCCATTGTTGTTCATAATTTATATTAATGACCTTAGCGATGAAAAAGAAGTGATATAAACAAATTCACTGATGACACAAAATTGAGCAGAATGTTAACACTCAGACGAAGATGCCACTTAACTTCAGGGAGATTTAGACACTCATCTCGTGGTCAGAAAAGTGGCAGATGCAGTTCAATGTAGATAACTAAAAAGTCATAAAAAAAACTTAGCTCTTACTGAAAAGGTTACCTTAGTGATGTGGAATACTTAACAATTTACTGTAGTGTATTATTATTATTTTTATAATAAAAGAAGCGCTAAACCCACTAGGGCCATACAGTGGTGCAAGACAGGGGGGTGTTGCTGGAGCAGAAAATAGCCAGGGGTGGAGAGGATAACTGAGGCTGAGTTAGAATGGGCTGTGAGCAGTGCTAAAGGAAGTATTATCAAAGTTTGTTTAATAAATCTGTTGGTGTCTAAAAGTTAGAGGGAGTCTGTGTCAAAGGTGAAGCTGTTCACTGGTGAACTACACAATGAAAAAGTGTGGTAACTGATGCAATACTAGTGCCAGAGCTGCAGCACAACCATATTTATCCACAGTAATCAAGTAGTCCTGCCAAACCAATATTTTAAATTTTATAGGAAAAACTATTTAAGTAAATATTCATTATATAAACCATTTGTTATAGCATATCCCACTGTACTATGAAATTTTTCTTCATAAACAAAGTGGTAGGCCAGTGGAATAAGTTAAAAGAGGTAGTATTAAGTGCTACAACTCCTGGAAATTTAATTTATTTTTAAACACACTGGCCGTCTCCCACCAAGGCAGGGTGACCCGAGCAAAAAAGACTTTCACCATCATTCACACTACCACTGTCTTGCCAGAGGTGCACAGATACGATAGTCCACCATAGTTATGCCCCAGTAGTTGCAAATAGGTAATTGCATTTATTCATTCCACTCACTGGCAGCTTTATATTCAGTAATAACACCTGCTCACCGAGGGGACCCAGGCTCAATCCTGGAGCAAATGTTAAAATTAGGCAGTCCCATGGCACAGTTGGCAGTATTCACTCAGCTCATATATCAGGTGTCCTTGGTTCAATCCCCGGCATGGTCATGTTTCTGTACACTTGTTCTCTCTATTCACCTAGCACTAAGTAGGTACCTGGGTGTTAGTCGACTGATGTGGGTCGCATCCTGGGGGACATAAGTGAAGGACCACAATGGAAATAAGGCACAGTCCTCGATGATGCATCGACTTTCTTGGGTTATCCTGGGTGGCTAACCCTCCCTACCCTGGGTTATCCTGGGTGGCTAACCTTCCCTACCCTGGGTTATCCTGGGTGGCTAACCTTCCCTACCCTGGGTTATCATGAGTGGATAACCCTCCCTACCCTGGGTGGCTAACCTTCCCTACCCTGGGTTATCCTGAGTGGATAACCCTCCCTACCCTGGGTGGCTAACCCTCCCTACCCTGGGTGGATTACCCTCCCTACCCTGGGTGGATTACCCTCCCTACCCTAGGTTATCCTTGGTGGGTGGCTAACCTTCCCTACCCTGAGTCATCCTGGGTGGCTAACACTACCTACCCTGGGTTATCCTCGGTGGATAACCCAGGATAACTGAGACACACGAAAACCAAGGGTTGACTGTATCATCATTATTTTTAAAGCTGGACTATCCACACAGTCAGACTCCAATATATAATTATTATAATATCACCTCAACTAAAATCAGTCCTTTTACTTAAAAAAATAATAATATTAGCTTCTTTAAAAATTTAAAAATAAACTTTTCAATTTGTGAAAATATTCTCATCAATTTGGTGGTGGTCGTCAGTGGATGTAGTTCTTGTTTGGTCACTACGAGTGTTGGCGTCTCTGAAGGTCCTGGACGATGGGTTCAGTAAAGGAGAGCTTCAAGGTCGAAATCATATTCTTGGGTTTCCTGTACAAACTCTGGCTTTGTCTCCAAATAGGCAGGTGGAGTTGTTTCTTGTACAGGTTGTGGTGGTATATCAGAGAAGAGAAGTCCATCAATGAAGGTCTCCTGTTCTCGCTGCTCTTCTGACTCAGCTGCGGCTCCAGTAGAAACTGTGAAGTTGTTTATGTAATAACTTACAAGAGAATCAAGGTCATCATTGTCAGTAGTAGTTTCCTGACTTGCGACCTTGTTAGTTTCCTCTGGCTCAGTTGTGGCAGTTGGCAGTTCCTTGTCACTGGTTGAATCTGCCTCACTTTCCATCACTAAATTCTCCCCTTCCTTCTTCATTCTTTTTTCTTCTGTTTCAGTTTTTTTCTGTTCCTTCTTCATTTTGCTGTCTACTAATTTTTGTTTTTTTCGAGAAACTTCATCTAATAAAGGCTTTTTTCTCTTAGCATGACATTCATAAGTAGTTTTTCCAGAAGAATCAATCCATCTTATTCCTTGATAGGTATACTCAAAGTTATACCTGGCTCCCATTCTCTTGACGCCGATGCCAGAAGTATTTAACTGTTTTCCCAAGTCCATAGAATGAGCAAGTACCAGTCCTGTCTCTGCTTCATATTTTTTGTACAGTTCTTGGAATTCCATCCGGAAAACAAAATCTTGAGGTTCTTTGGAAATAAGAATATTTTCCTTCAAGAAGCCTTCAAAACTCTCTCTGCCTGCGTAGCTTTTTTCATATCCGAGGAACACCAGCATGTTCTCCTCATATTTCTTCATATTGAGGTCTTCCAGCTGGGGACTCTGGTGTTCCAGGATGTTCTTCTGGACTTCCACTTTGTCTTCAACTGAAGCTTGTAGCTTCAGTTGGAGGATGGATTCTTTCCCTCGAAGAGCAGAAGATATTTACTATTGTTATAGCAAGTATCTAAGGTACTTCACCTTAGACTATTCACTTATAATATAGTTAGACACTCAAGGAGATCACACCTTCAGTGTCTTAACTATATTACTTCTAGGTCTTAACTATATTATAGTACTTCAATGTCTTAATTATATTATATTACTTCAGGGTTATTTATTAGCAATGTAGTGAAGCTAATAGTAAAGAAAACTAGAAGTGCTCTGGTTACTCCAGTGATGCAAGTGATGAAGGACAGCATCCTGTAGTGATGACTGACAACTGTAGTGATGTTTAGTACTTAACAGTTTACTGTAGTGATTTTGAGAACATAACAGTTTACTGTAGTGATGTGGAGTACTGAATAGTTTACTGTAGTGATGTGGAGTACTGAATAGTTTACTGTAGTGATGTGGAGTACTGAATAGTTTACTGTAGTGATGTGGAGTACTGAATAGTTTACTGTAGTGATGTGGAGTACTGAATAGTTTACTGTAGTGATGTGGAGTACTGAATAGTTTACTGTAGTGATGTGGAGTACTGAATAGTTTACTGTAGTGATGTGGAGTACTGAATAGTTTACTGTAGTGATGTGGAATACTGAATAGTTTACTGTAGTGATGTGGAGTACCGAATAGTTTACTGTAGTGATGTGGAGTACTGAATAGTTTACTGTAGTGATGTGGAGTACTGAATAGTTTACTGTAGTGATGTGGAGTACTGAATAGTTTACTGTAGTGATGTGGAGTACTGAATAGTTTACTGTAGTGATGTGGAGTACTGAATAGTTTACTGTAGTGATGTGGAGTACTGAATAGTTTACTGTAGTGATGTGGAGTACTGAATAGTTTACTGTAGTGATGTGGAGTACTGAATAGTTTACTGTAGTGATGTGAGTACTGAATAGTTTACTGTAGTGATGTGGAGTACTGAATAGTTTACTGTAGTGATGTGGAGTACTGAATAGTTTACTGTAGTGATGTGGAGTACTGAATAGTTTACTGTAGTGATGTGGAGTACTGAATAGTTTACTGTAGTGATGTGGAGTACTGAATAGTTTACTGTAGTGATGTGGAGTACCGAATAGTTTACTGTAGTGATGTGGAGTACCGAATAGTTTACTGTAGTGATGTGGAGTACCGAATAGTTTACTGTAGTGATGTGGAGTACCGAATAGTTTACTGTAGTGATGTGGAGTACTGAATAATTTACTGTAGTGATGTGGAGTACTGAATAGTTTACTGTAGTGATGTGGAGTACTGAATAGTTTACTGTAGTGATGTGGAGTACCGAATAGTTTACTGTAGTGATGTGGAGTACCGAATAGTTTACTGTAGTGATGTGGAGTACCGAATAGTTTACTGTAGTGATGTGGAGTACCGAATAGTTTACTGTAGTGATGAGTACCGAATAGTTTACTGTAGTGATGAGTACCGAATAGTTTACTGTAGTGATGTGGAGTACTAAATAATTTACTGTAGTGATGTGGAGTACTGAATAGTTTACTGTAGTGATGTGGAGTACCGAATAGTTTACTGTAGTGATGTGGAGTACCGAATAGTTTACTGTAGTGATGTGGAGTACCGAATAGTTTACTGTAGTGATGTGGAGTACCGAATAGTTTACTGTAGTGATGTGGAGTACCGAATAGTTTACTGTAGTGATGTGGAGTACCGAATAGTTTACTGTAGTGATGTGGAGTACCGAATAGTTTACTGTAGTGATGTGGAGTACCGAATAGTTTACTGTAGTGATGTGGAGTACCGAATAGTTTACTGTAGTGATGTGGAGTACTAAATAATTTACTGTAGTGATGTGGAGTACCGAATAGTTTACCTTAGTGATGTGGAGTACCGAATAGTTAAAAGACTCGGCAGGCGATGTAACATCCCCCCAATGAAAAGCAGGGGTGCCACTAGCACGTTGAGAGACAACACAATAAGTGTCAGGGGCCCAAGACTGTTCAACTGCATCCCAGCATACATCAGGGGGATTACCAACAAACCCCTGGCTGTCTTCAAGCAGGCACTGGACAGGCACCTAAAGTCGGTACCTGACCAGCCAGGCTGTGGTTGACCCCTGGAACTCTCTCCAGGTATACTCCAGGTATAAATTAATAAAGACCTTGACGATACAGAATGTGAAATAAAAAACTTGTGAGGTATTGTAAAGCAGCAACCTGGAGCCAAGACAACGATGCATCACAGTGCGTAATATGGCAAACAAATTACTGTGTTATATCAAGAAGTTTAAACAACATGATATAACTTGATATATTTTTGATGAGTTTCGAGAGTCTTTCTATTTCGGAAACCCGGCCATGGGCCAGGCTCGGCTGGTGCTAGCCTGGTTATCCAGGCTGTTGGTGCTGGAGGCCCACTGCCCCACATATCCATCACATCCTGGTTGATCTATCACCTGGTGAAGATACTTGTCCAACTTCCTCATGCAGACTTCTACACTTGTTCCAGCAGTATTTCTGATATCTACTGGTAAGATGTTGAATAATCTGGGGCCACGTTTGTTGATACAGTGTTCCCTTATTGTGCCCACTGCACCCCTACTTTTCACTGGGTTTATTTTGCACTTCCAGAGGTTAGATTATGTAACTCAGTTCTGGTCTCTGAGCTACGGAATGGATAAAAAAATAATTGGATGACAAAATTAATCCACTGTATAAGAAATCTTTCATACGAAGACAGATTGATAGCCCTGAACCTTCATTTGCTTGTAAGACGTAGAATGAGGGGAGACCCGATTGATATATGTAAGTGGAAGATGGGTATAAATAAAGCGGGTCTAAATAGGATAGTGAGGATATCCCTCCAAGAAAGCACTCTAAATAATGGATTCAAATTGGATAAGCTTTGGCTGAGACAGGATGTAGGAAAGTACTGGTTTGGAAATAGAATAGTCGATGAGTGGAACAGTCTGACTAGTAGGGTCATTGAAGCTAAAACTTGGGTATCTTCAAATATAGGTTGATCAAATACATGAGTGAGAAAGGGTTGGATTTGAGTGGGACTTGTACAGTATGGGTTAGGAAAGTTATCTGAGCTAGTCCCATAGGTAGCCTTGAGAAGGGTTGGACAGATATTTCTGTTAGTTTGAATTTGAAAAGTCTCTGTCTAGTATGGGCTGGTTGGCTTGCTGCAGTGTTTCTCCATATGTTAGATCTCACCTTTAAGGACCACAAATGTCACTATGACAACTGCAAGGAATATGATAGGCTGGATAACTAGAACCTTCAAAACAAGAGATGCCAAGGCAGTGGTGATATTTTTAAAGACCCTTTTTCTCTCTAGACTGAAGTATTGCTGTACTCTTAACAGCTCCATTCAATAAAGGCGAAATTGTTGAGAACCTTAAACATTGGGCATAATTTCAGTCAAGCACCTAAATTACTAGGAATGTTTGTATCCCCCGATCTGTACTCCTTGGAACATAGGCGAGAAAGATGCATTATGATCTACACCTGGAAAATTCTACAGAGACTGGTCCCAAATCTGCACGCACAAATCGCTCCCCACAAAAACAAGAGACTTCGCAGACGATGGCAAATACTTCCAGTGAAAAACAGAGGTACAATGAGCACACGAAGGAAAAACTCGAGTCTACCTTCAACTTTATTGAAAGTTGATGAGTAAGACACTTTGCAACATTTGGGCATCTTCATTGTTGAAACGTTTCGCCTACACATCATCTGTACTTCGCTACCACACCCACTGCCTCTGTATTGGACTGAAGCCTACTGTGTTAGCGATACGTTTCAGCAATAAAGACTCCCAACCGTTGCACATGTCTTACTCATTACCCCCAGGTAGACTCCAGGTAAACAGGAAGATGCGAAGGTCAGATCCGTGACTCGACCTTTATAAACAATCTAGGTAAGGACGAGGGGCTGAGAGCGCTTGAACAATACTCAAATGAAAATATAACTTGCATTAACAGCCTCTCATTTTCTCCCTTAATAAAAAGAGAGGAAATCCCTGGATATATTCCCTGCCTCTGCCCTTTTCCCAGGCGCACATATACACGCTAACACAACACTGTAATAACACTTGTCCTTCAATAATATCTTCGCCTCTTGGGATTTTTATTAAAATTTCCTTTATTTATATTTAATATTGCGGCTGCTCGGGACTGGACACGAATTTTTCATTTTTTTCCCTTGCGCCTCTCTCTCTTTCTCTCTTCTTCTCTTGTTCGTCCCCTTCACCATGTTCCTCCCCTTCACCATGTTCCTCCCTTACCCCCTCCTCTCCTCTTCCCTTCCCTGTTCCTTTTTCTTTCCTCCCTGGTCTTCCCACCCCCCTAACTACTGCCACCACTCCCTTCTCTTCCACTTACTCTCCGTTCTCTCCGGCTTCCCTCTCCCTCTTCTGCTTTTTTTTTCATCCCTTCTCTTTCTTCTCTCTTCCTCCTCTCCCTCCCCCTCTTCCCTATTTTCCGTCTCTTCCTCGTCTATATCTCCCTGTTCCTCCCACCTCCGCCTCTCACCTCTTCATCAGACCCCATCTTTTCCCTCACACTTCTTGGAAAATTTCTGTCTTCAAAATATTTTTCTGGTGTTCTGGAATTGTAATTGTTCTGATCAATTTATTTTCTCGCTCTGACCTGCATCGCCAGCACTCGTTCAAGAGCCAATGTTGCATTTGAAACTTCTGGGGATGCCGCAAAATACTGGAATGTACTCTGGAGCGGAAACACATACCTGATAATGCATACATGGAACAAACTTGAGGACCTGGCTCCAAACCTACACACACTGCCATGACAACGTACTAAATTGAGAGACATGGGAAGAAGTGTATGACGGGCCCAGAAAAAAGTAGGAGCGCCAGGGGCACAATAAAAGAACACTGTGTTAACATTCGTCGTCCAAGACGATTCAGCTTGCCACCAGCAGGTAACAACAATTTTACCGGAATAAGTGGAGACGTTTTCATGGGAAAACTGGACCACCACCTCCGTCAAGAAAGGAGGACCTCTACTGAAGAGACGGGACATGAACTGATGACAATAAGATAATGAAGGAAATACTGAAGTCACTATACGACTCTGTTCCGTGGAGCACTCATCAGGCTACAGATCGAAGACCCTAATGAGTATTTCATGAATGAGACTCACAACACTGCCAACATCTCCACAATTTCTGTTGTATTTGTAACCGTCTCCAATGCTGACTTCGAAAAAGCCAGTGACAGAATGGCCATGCATTCTGCTCCATGCCCAGGCTTTGTTCATTAAAATATTTAAAACACTATCTCAGGCCCTCAGCATTTTCAAGAGGAGCCTGGACACAAGGGTTATCCCGCAGTCGTTGAAAATCACTGATATTCCCCCACTTCACATAGGAAGCAGTAAAGCAGTTACGACAAACTATAGACCAATGGTGCTAACATCAAATATCAAAATCTTGAAACGTGTCATAAGAAGCATGACTGCCAATCACATGGAATTTCAGGAGTTGCACAGTCCAGGGCAGCATGGGTTTAGGGCAGGTCCCTCCTGGCTTTCACATCTACTAAACCATTACGATGCGTTCCTGGGTATGGAAGGCAAGCTAAATGCTTATATATAGTATACACTGACTTTACTAAAGTGTTCAAGTTTGACCATGGTGTAATTCTGAACAAAATGCGCGCAGGAGAGAGAACTGGGAAAGTGGACAGATGAAATTTTATCTTATTAACAAAAAGAATCCAGCGAGAAGAAAACCGAGTGAAGTTGAAAGCTGCCACAGTGAAAAAAAAAGTGTTCCTCAAGGCACGGTTCTCCCCCCCCCAACTTCAGTTTCTCATTCGTATAACCAACATTGGCTAGGACGTAAATCATTGCACAGTAATATTCTGTGCTGATGACACAGCACAGTATAAATCAAGTGTTCAGTGGGCCTTAGACAAGGACAAGGTTCAGTTCTTCCACTTCGGCAGGACGGAGGAAATAAAAACTGTAACGAAGTACAGGACAAACTCAGATCATTCACAAGGGCGAAATTCCCATTTCTGAGTCTTCTGAGTAATGATGTCGGAAGATCTCACATTCAAGGATCACAACAATGTTGCCATTGTTACTGCAAGAGAAATGATAAGCTGGATAACTATGTAGAACTTAGAAGACAAAAAAAAAAAGTTGCTGAGCCAGTGATGATACTCTTTACATCACTAGTTATCTCCAGGCTGGAATACAGCTGTGTACTGGTGGCCACCTTCAAGGCAGGCAAGATTGCTCAGCTGGAAAACTTAGAGAACTTTCACTGTTGGTTTACACTCAAGCATCTGAACTACTGGGACTGCTTCATGTCGTTCATCTGTATTCCTTGGAACGTAGGCGCTGTGCTTCGTACGTTGGACGGCGTGCGCCCAACAGTAACAGCTTGGTTGCTCAGGCCTTGATCCTGCAGATGACATGATCTGGGACCTGGCCACGGGGAATCCCCCGGAAAGGTTCTTCAGGTGTTCTTATGGTGTTCATGCAGAGCTTTTTTTTTTTTGTTCCTATTATTAATCTTATTTTTGTGTAGTATTTATTCTCTTATACTTTTACATTGTGTTTATTATGTCTTCAGGTTCCATATTTAAATTTAACGTAATGATTTTTTTTTTCAAGGTTTTGGGGCAAAAATCTGACCTAATTTACATTTTCTCTCATTTCATCCAGTTTTCTTGTTTCTTCGCTGCTGCTGTCAGCAACAGGAAGTAATTAAAATGTGTTTTTCTCCTTGTTTCAGGTAGGTGACGTAGCTCAGGCACTGCACGGAACGGTACGAGGACCGCATTGTACGGAACGGTACGGGGACGGCATTGTACGGAACGGTACGAGGACCACATTGTACGGAACGGTAAGGGGACGGCATTGTACGGAACGGTACGGGGACGGCATTGTACAAAATGGGACGGGACCGGCATTGCACGGAACAGTACGTACATTGAACCCAGTGGAGCCGACACTGCACGGAACAGTACGTACATTGAACCCAGTGGAGCCGACACTGGACGGAACAGTACGTACATTGAACCCAGTGGAGCCGACACTGCACGGAACAGTACGTACATTGAACCCAGTGGAGCCGACACTGCACGGAACAGTACGTACATTGAACCCAGTGGAGTCGACACTGCACGGAACAGTACGTACATTGAACCCAGTGGAGCCGACACTGCACGGAACAGTACGTACATTGAACCCAGTGGAGTCGACACTGCACGGAACAGTACGTACATTGAACCCAGTGGAGCCGACACTGCACGGAACAGTACGTACATTGAACCCAGTGGAGCCGACACTGCACGGAACAGTACGTACATTGAACCCAGTGGAGCCGACACTGGACGGAACAGTACGTACATTGAACCCAGTGGAGCCGACACTGCACGGAACATTACGTACATTGAACCCAGTGGAGCCGACACTGGACGGAGCACATTGGGCACTTCACAAGACTGAATAAAATTAAAGTGATCGGAGCGGGACGGAATCGGGAAAGGAAAGTGTTGGGAAAATGACCGGCGCTCGAAAGATAGGATCGCCATTAGACCCTGAGTAAACGGAATAGTAAGAAATGGGGACAAGAAAGTATTTAGAACGGCGAAGGACTGCACAGGGAAGGACGAGGCTGACATGGGATGGGGGTGGAATGGAAGATGATGGAAGGGTACGACATGGGACATGTAAGGTTTTGTTGGTGCTGGAGTAGATTACTTTTTCCTTCTTTAGCTGGAGGACTGGGAGAGTTTTATGCCAAGGATGGAGTGAGGAAAGGGTGAAAAGAGAGATAAGCGTGAAGTGGAGTTAGAAGTAAATCTAAGGTAAGAGTGAATGGAGGGCAGGAGTGAATGTAAGGCAGGAAGAGGATTTATTAATTTTCAGTATTTTACCAAGACAAGGTCTCCCAAACTTGCACCCGGCGGAGGCGCGTCGACCCCCGGAACCGACTCCAGGTAGACACCAGGTAAACTCCGGGTAGAAATTAATTCTTTATGGATAATGAACGTTCTGTATGTTTTTAAGGGTACGTTGCTGTTTTTTTTTTTACCTGTCTGATGACTACACATTAATGGATCTTTGAGATCATTCCCCTCACCGCCAGGTCTGACGCTTCTTAGCTGATGTTCTGGTCATTGAAGCTGTTGGGGCTGGCCGCATGCATTTGTGGTCACAGTGGTGCCTATGTTAACCTTCCTATAGTGTATAAATATACTTAGTTGGATGAATCTTATTGTAGCCAACTGGCCCAGTGGCTAACACGTCGGTCTGGAGTTTTATGACTCTCTGACCGCGGGTTTTATCCCCGCCCGTAGTATGGTTTGTTTAACTATTGATAGTTTCTTTTATATCTGAATGGAAGACCTGGTGCCTTTATGCTTAATGAATCATGTTTCAACGTTTCCGTGTCCCTTAAAATGGTTGCACACAGCACAATGTGTTTTACCTTGGTCCGAGGACATACGGAGGTGTGGGAACTTTCAAGCTAATTTCATTCTCATCCCTGTTTGGTGTACTAGTCTACGAGCAGCATTTATATATTATTGTAACCACGAACGAGTGGTATTGATCAATAACAACACTGCGCTAGCCAGAGTTCAAACAAATGTTGTACTGGACTGGCCCGTCATTGTGAGCGAGAGCCACATGACGCCTTAACCCACAGGATCACCCAATCCTACAAGCACCCAGCACACAGCTTTGTGTTTTACCTTGGTCCGAGGACATACGGAGGTGTGGCTAGCGCAGTGTTGTTATTGATCAATACCACTCGTTCGTGGTTACAATAATATATAAATGCTGCTCGTAGACTAGTACACCAAACAGGGATGAGAATGAAATTAGCTTGAAAGTTCCCACTCCTCCGTATGTCCTCGGACCAAGGTAAAACACATTGTGCTGTGTGCAACCATTTTAAGGGACACGGAAACGTTGAAACATGATTCATTAAATAGCGTTGCTATTTAAGTAAAATCGCAAGTTTTACTAATCGGCACGACATATATATATGTCGTGCCGATTAGGTAAAACTTGCGATTTTGGCTTAAATAGCAACGCTCACCTTCATATAAGACAAGTGAAAATTTGTGTATGCAATAATTTCGCCAAAATCATTCTGAACCTAACGAAAAAAATATATTTCATTGTGTTTGTTTATTATTAAATTAATGTTAACGTATCTAAAATATATTTAGTTGGGTTAGGCTAAATTAAATTGCGCTTGTTGTAATAAGGTTAGGTAGGTTTTCAAAGTTTCTCTTGGTACAAAATTATAATTTTTTACATTAACATAAATGAAAAAAAATATCTTTAAACGTATAAGAGAAAAATTTAGAAAGGACTTAATTTTAAATGAGTTCTTGCTAATTGACCAGTTTTACCTAATCGGCACGACATATATATATATATATATATATATATATATACTGTGTGTGTGTGCTTTCCCCATCCATTTCGCTGCAATATAGTACATTCTGGCCCACAGACGGGTCTGGGTCTGGTTGATTCAAGCCGGATTGACTGGACTGGGCCGGATGGCACCATAAACTTTATAACGTTGAAAGCAAAGTTCTGATCCCCATTAGTACGTTGACTGATAGATAGAACTACACCCAGGTGTCTAGAGAGGGAGAGACGTGTGTGTGTGTGGGCTTGCAGGAACACCAGTGTGGGCGTCGAGAGATACTGCTATGTGTGTGTGTGTGTGTGGGCATGTGTGTGTGGGCGTGTATGTATGTGGGCGTGTGTGTGTAGGCATGAGGGAAGAACACTAGCTGTGGGGGTCAGAAGAGACGTCTCTGAATGAAGGAAGAAGTGTGCAGGTCTCCAGGTCGCCACATTATAATTACGATGCGGTTGGATACTGCAGTGTGATAAGGCAGGAGTTACACAACGATTAACAAAGCGAGGCGGCACTGGGGCGCCCAGCGAGCACAGTCAATGGGCAGAAATATAATTTTGAGTTGTGGTGACATAATGGTCCCAGATGCAATTACCAGATAAGATGACCTGTAATGTTGAGAAGTTTTATGGTGAGGGAGGGCGAGTAGTGAGGAGAAGTGATTAGGGAGAGCTGTAAGGGAGTATGGTGAGGGAGAGCTGTAAGGGAGTATGGTGAGGGAGAGAGTAGTGTAGAATGAGACGTGGGGTTTCGAATCCACTTCTTAATTGACTTAAGTGCATATGTCCATAATAATATTGAGAGGCATGATGATGGGGAAGGGATGAAAGAGGTAACAAAATGTCAAACAGGAATACGAGAAAACGAAATAGCAAGAAAGGAGACGATGTAGTGTCGCCCAGCTTCTCTGACCCAGGGAGTGAAAGTTGAAGGGTCTGAGTTATGAAATCCTCCTGGGAACTGGTTGTGGGCACACGCTTGTGGGGAAGTGGGTGGTAGAGGGTGATGTTATGCAAGGGGAAAAGGGGGTTTGAAAAGGAGTCCATATTTGAGGATAGGGTGTTTTATGAAAGGGAAAGTGGTTTCCAGATACCTCAGGCTGTTGGTGTTCCCTGCATACAGTTCCATGCATGGAACCATTCACCATTTGTTCAAGAATTGCCTTAAGGAACTAACGAAGCTCACTCCTAGGGTTATCTTATAAATTCCTCTTATATTTGAAGGGAGAGTGTTGAAAATACTAGGTTACTCAACACTTAATTCTCATAACATAATGGAATACAGTGGCGACAAGTTAATGAATGAGACATATATGCAACACCAGGGTTTCTAAATTTATGATAACACTTTATGAAGGCTGAGAAACTGAACTGCTCAAAATTTCTTCCTCTTCCACTGTCTCCAGAATATATGTAACATCTGTATTATACTACTGGCCACATGCAGTTTGACGCACGAACCATCGCCCGGCTGGTCAGGAATAGTTTTTAGGAAGGTCTCTATCAACAAGAGATTTGTTGGTAATTCCCTTTACGCAGGCTTTCCATTCGTGCTAAGGGGAATCACCAACTAACCTATAGTTGTCTTCAAGGAAGAACTTGATAAACTTGTCAAATCAGTTTCTGACCAGCCGGTCAGCCAACAATAACAGCCTGGTTAATTAGGCTTTAATCAGCCAAAAGGACTTGTCTGAAACGGGTCCATAGAGACGTTGATCCCCGGAAGCATCCTGTAGATATCCATCAGGATGGGGGGGGGTAAAAAGATAAGAACCACCGATATTGAGTTCTTTCTTAGTGTATTCGTTGCGTCCTTGCTTTTCAATAGAGAGACTTGACATTATCTGCCTCGAGTCTACCTGGAGCCAGTGATGATATTCTTTCCAGGCAGAACTACTGCTGTATGCTAACAGCTTCCTTCAAGGTAGCAGAGAACTTTCACCGCTCATTCGCACAAGTCAAATATTTTTACTACTGGAAATGCTCTAAGTCCCTTTGACTTTATTCAGTGGAACTTAGGCGAGAAAATTACCTCATAATTTACACCTGGAAAATCCTGAAGGGACTAATCCCGAACCTACACACCAGAATCACTCCGTGTGAAAGCAGGAGACTTGACGGATGGTGCAAAATACCTCCACTAAAAAACAAGGGCACGCCATGTAAATTAAGAGAACTCGTTGAATGTCAGAGGCCTCCGACTCTTCAATGCATTCCTCCTGTGAACAAGGGAAATTATCAAAGAAAACCTCTGGTTGTCTTCATGAGGGAACTGGACATGTTCCTCAAAGCAGTTATTGACTAGCCCCGCTGTGGTTCATGCGATGGACTGCGTGCGGCCAGCAGTTAAAGTTTGATTCATTAGTCCTTGATCCACCAGGAGGCCTGGTCCGTGACTGGTCCGGGCCCCCGATGGATTCCCGGAACCATCCTTTAGGTATTCTCCAGACAGGCGCCATTGTGGTCGGGAAGAGACTGAAGCGTTTTCCCTAACCTAATACCCCCATCCCACTTGTTAACAGTTCCCTCTGTCTTCTAGCTTTGTCTAGAATGGAGAAACTTATTTCCCTACGAAGGGGAGGGGGGTTATATTGTACCATCTACACAGCCTCTTTCTTTCGTAGGTAATGATTTCTGAGTGCAGATTTGGGACCAATCTCTAAAATTTTCAAGGTGCAAATTACAATGCATCTTGTCTGCGGTTAAGGAGTACAGGTCTAGGGAATTTAAACATTCCTTGTAATCGAGGTGCTTGACCGAATTTCTACATACAGTGAAGGTTCTCTCTGAGTCCTCTAGGTCTGCAGTTTTGTCCTCCTTGAAAGGAGCTGTTAGTCTACAGCATTATTCCAGCCACTTGTTTTGAAGGTTCTCATTATCAGTCCTATTATTTTC
This sequence comes from Cherax destructor, assembly GCA_009830355.1. NCBI lineage: Eukaryota > Metazoa > Arthropoda > Malacostraca > Decapoda > Parastacidae > Cherax > Cherax destructor. Next base: position 141,337 of record WNWK01003225.1, on the reverse strand, counting down.
CTTGCAGTTGTGATAACGCAAAGTTTCTTGTCTTTATACCGAGTGATTTTCATGTGCCTTTTCGGGACAGGTTCCTCCAGGACTCTCCTGATATAAATTATGATGTACCTTTTGGCCCGCTTCATGGTGAGCGAAATTGCGTGGTCCTGTGGGTTAGAGCGTCATGTGGTTTTAGCTCACCATGAGGCGGGCCAAAACAACATGGGTTCGAATCCTCGGCTAGTCGCAGTGTTGTTATTGATAATGTATATATCAGTAAGACAGGCAAATGCATATTTTAATATGAAAAGTCTGTACACATGTAAATAAGACAGACCTATGCATATCATAATATGAGAGCTCTGCATATTGAGGAATGTGGTAGAGAAACAGCTTGAGGAAGGAGCGTTACCTGCGCATGTGTCATGGCGCTTGCACTGGAACGATATTTACTGCCGGAATTATACTAAAATATGGCCTCCCTTTAGCAGGAGACGCACACCACTCCTTTCTGCGGCGCTCAGGAACTGGAGACCTGATTATGCACGTGATCAAAGTGAGTGAGGCGAAAGTTGTATGGCTGGAGCAGAGAGAAAGTGTGTGTACACACCAATTTGTGTTTGCTGGGGGGGGGGGTCGGGTTTTGGGTCTGGGCACGGCAGCTTTGAGTCTCGTCGGCCAGTAAAACTGATTTCTGTTCTCTTGAGCTCTAGTGAGACCAGTACAAACGCTTACATTGCTTGTATTTGAGTCCTACTGATTTTTTCTCTTACTACTGTTTACCGAGTTTAATACTATTTCCACATCCTATTTATCACACTTATCTACAACCCCGAGACTGAATGAGTACAGAGTATATTGTGGTGCGTGCGGTCAGCGCCACGAACCTAGTGGATCAGGCCAGCTACCCGGAGGTCCAGCCTGAGACCGGGCTGCGGGGGCGATGACCCCTGAAGTGTTATAAGATAAGCGTTGTTTAATTTGTTTTCTTGTTTCATGGCCTCTGATTTCAAAGTCTGAGTACCTTTGATACCTTTGAAGAGTTTCGAGAGTTTCTCTACTCTCTGAGCCCGGCCATGGGCCAGGCTCGTCTGGTGCTCGCCTGGTCAACCAGGCTGTTGCTGCTGAAGGCCTTCTGCCCCACATATCCATCACAACCTGGTTGATCTGACACCTGTTGAAGATCTTGTATATTAGTATTATGTCTATCGAATTCTCTCATTCTTAAAATTAGGACAAAAGATTCTTCTTTATATCATACTTTGTAGACCTGTAGTCGATCACCTTCTGTACTCATTGCCCATGCGGCCTGGTCTCAGATCAGGTTTCCTGGTAGATGACCTGATCAATTAGGATGTTGGGGTTAGCAGTTTCCCTCAGGGAGAAATGGCTAATCCCACATGACGGTAGTGTTGCGTCAGTGTGTTCTATACTCTACGCTGGAATACTGTTGTTCACTAACAGACACTTTTAAGGCAGGCGAAATTGTGGATCTAGAAAATGCACAGAGAACATTCACTGCACATGTAAGATCTGTCAAGCACCTTAATAGCTGCGAACGATTGAAGTCCCTTGACCTGTACTCCATGGAATGCAGGCGAGAAAGGTACATCATAACTTACACCTAGAAAATCCTAGAGGAATTGGTCTCAAATTTATAAACAGAAATCACTCCATACAAAAGAAAAATGCTCGGCAGAGGTGCAATAAACCCTAATGAAAAAAACAGGTGTGATAACGAGAATAACCTAAAAATAATAGCAAGTGAAAGCACCAAAGTACTCTGCTGTATTCACAACACGACTTATTTTGAAATCTGTAGTGAGTAGAGAAACTCTCGAAACTCTTCAAAGGTATAGTGTTTACCATAACTGCACAATGTGCATCATACAGAATAACCCACAGTGGAAAAAAAAGTGAGATTCCAAGCGCTTTAGTGATTTCTCGCATTATCACGAAAGTTCTTGGAATTTCGCTGTTTTTCACTGTGGTTATTTTACACATTAAGATATCACATATTTATTATGATCTTATTGCAATCATTTGCATTATATATTTTACAATTCTTCTGGTTGCTCTCGCACCCACACCTCTGTTTTTTCCCCCATCCCTTATTTTTAGCCTTATTTAATTTTCTTTGAGATAAACTATGTAACTCATCTGTAAGAATTTTTTAAAGTTTTTTTAAACATGCTAAAATTTGAATAAATCCGATAAGCTTCTGTTTTTTATTGGGAAATCAATATAAGAATATGATTTCCATTTTACATACTGCTGACGTCACTGATGGGATGGAAGAACTGGGCTGCGCATTTCCACTCTCCTTTATTTAATGGAGCGAAGTTTGGGATGTTTTCACTCGCATGGATCTTTTTCTTCTGGTAATTTTCTATACAGTATCGTTTATTTACAGACATTTTCTTAGTATTCGTATCTTCTGAAGCCAGGCTTCAGGCCGAGATTCATGTTCAGGCTTCAGGCCGGGATTCACATCAGGCTTCAGGCCGGGATTCACATCAGGCTTCAGGCCGGGATTCACATCAGGCTTCAGGCCAGGCTTTCGAGAGTTTTCCCTACTCCTGCAGCCCTGCCCTGGGCCAGGCTTGTCTGGTGCTTGCCTGATAAACCAGGCTGTTACTCCTGGCGGTCCGGTACACCACATATCCATCACAGCCTGGTTGATCTCCCTGCCAGGGAGATGCCGTGATGCTAATAGACTCAGAGCTACCCTCCTATCCCTTGGATCAAACCACCTTATTACCTCCCATTCCTCAAGCACTATAACACCTATGGGTTTGAAGTTTCCCCATGATCGTACTAATTAAACTAATTCAAGAGTGTAACCTTTCTCCGAATTGGCCTCAGGTATGTAAATTAAAATTGTTAGTTCGGAATCTTGGTATCATTCTCAAGTGTGAAAAGTAAGGTCAACATTGCAATAAAGAAGTTGATTACTTATTGCACCCTCGCGTCAGACCGTCGCCAGCTACTGAAGAAAGGTGTTGAGTATTTAAAGAATTCTTTTGAGTCGGTTTTTTTATGCTGTCAGCAGTTCTCCTATACGTGTTTGTGTTTTCAGGGGGTTCTCTGTACGTGAATGTGTTGTCAGGAGTTCTCTGTACGTGAATGTGTTGTCAGGAGTTCTCTGTACGTGAATGTGTTGTCAGGAGTTCTCTGTACGTGAATGTGTTGTCAGGAGTTCTCTGTACGTGAAGGTGTTGTCAGGAGTTCTCTGTACGTGAATGTGTTGTCAGGAGTTCTCTGTACGTGAATGTGTTGTCAGGAGTTCTCTGTACGTGAATGTGTTGTCAGGAGTTCTCTGTACGTGTTGCTCTGTACTGGAGGGCTTGTAGTATTGCAGTCTAAAGATGTGGACATCCTAGCTACACTCGCTACACTCGCTACACTCGCTACACTCGCTACACTCGCTACACTCGCTACACTCGCTACACTCGCACACTCGCTACACTCGCACACAAAGTTTTGTATTGAACACACCGTCAATGTTAATTTATATAAGCATATATTCACATTTCATAAATTTATGCATGTATTTCAGTATGTATACACGGACTACTTTGATTCTTCTTATAAGGACTAGATGAATAAATTAATTTTGAAGACATTGCAACCTTAATAATGACAAATGTTTTTTTTTTTTAGGGGTTATAAGATACTTAATTTGTTGGAGATTGTTTCTTCGTGTTGTGTGAAGAAATATTTTTTTTTTGTAATGTAGCAGTGTCCTGCGAGGACTGATAACGACCCTCCGTAACCTCTGTAATCCTGTTTTTTTCGGTACCGCTCACGGGATGGGCAATGGCGTGCGCGATAAACCAGCCGCTCAGGCAGCACAACTGAACCTGTCCGTAGTTCCATGTACGTGTTGTCACCAGTTCTTTGTACATGTTCCAGTTGTAAGAAGTACGTGTTTTGTCAACAGTTATCCGTGCTTATTCCTGTTGTCAACAGTTTTCTGTACATCTACCTGTTATCAGCAGTTTTTTTTTTTGTACGTATTCCTGTTTACATGTCTCATACCTCATGTCTCATTCTCAGTTTAAGCTTTTATACCTTATTCATCCTGGGCGTTCTTCACTCTAAATTCCTCATTTGTTAGGTCAGCACTTTATCGGTCTTTTAGTACATCCAAAACCAGTTCGTAATGGTTTGGTTATTGGGAGAGGCAGGAGAGCCCCACTCTCACCCACTACTTCCCTCAGTTGTATTATGGTTCTGATTCCATGTGTTCAGCAGCTTCACGGTACTTGATAAGTGAGACATTTGTGCAACATTTTGGCGAAACGTTTCCAGAATAAAGATACCCAAATGATGTGATGCGGTCCATCAGAAATATTAATTTCTGATGGTGTGGCCCAGGGCCTTGCTGCGAGAGTAGGAAAACTCTCGAAAGCCTTCAAAGGTATCTTGTATCTGTGAAACTTGTTACAGTTATTTTAGACCGGTGGTTATAAATGTTTTTTTTTCCCCTGAAGGCACTCTTAGTTCATTCACCGTACTTGAAATATAGACCTTGAAAGATAACTGTATCAACATCCTCTAGAGTGAGGGCCATAGAAGAGATTCGAGAGGTCTGTGAACTAGGGCCAAAAATTAAATTATTTCTCTTATTCTGAAAAATGTCAATGTAAAAGAATTCACTTATGTCAAATTATGTTAAGGTAATGGTTTATTCCAAAGAAGTATCGAATGGTATGGGGTGCAACCCTATATGGAAGGGGTTCCCAAACTTTCGTATGTCCCTCACCCCTCGGAAATATTTGATTTATGTGGTACCCCCCTTATCTCAACCTTCACAAAAGTAATATCACAAATTAGGACTCTCTGTCGCACCCCCGGGGGTGCGTGCACGCCAGATTGGGAACCCCCTGCTACATGGTTAGGTAACTTACAGTCGTCATTCTTGTCATATTATGAGGTCGAAAAGTGTCTCACTGCTAATCAGGATTTTCAGCACTTGTTGCTATCAAAATGAAGTCAAACTCGATTGAGTGCCAAAGTAGACATGCATTGTCTTGTCCAAGATCTTTCCACGATTTTGTCTCTTATTTCAAGCCAAATAACGTTAGTGTTCTTATTAAAATTGTCTTTTGATTAAATTTAAAATGTACTTTTTTGTTTAATTTGCACAAATTTAATTTATTTCAACTTCTCTCAGGAGGTGGCCATTAGTATTTTCCTTGAAAATAACAGTAACACAGACTCGTGTTATATTGAACACTTCTAAATATTGTAAGGCATAATTCTTTAAAAAAATATTCTGTATATTCCTTCTGTTATAAGGAAAGCAGTTTCCACCGCTGTAAAATATAATAAATGACTCCCTAAATTGCCAACCCCATTATAGTCAGGTTGCATACGGAGAGGTAAACAATCTCACGAAACTCATCAAAGGCACCCTCTCCATGGTAGTGATAATTATAGCTCTGCTTTTTTTTTGCAAGTAATTGAATCTAATTCTTTGAGACGATTTTGAGTGTGTGTATGTAAGTATATTCAGAATGTATATTTTGTTTTGCGATTGTTGTCAAAAAGGAATAATAAGGAAGAAAGATTTTCATGTCTTGTTTTATTTCTTTTATGAGTATTTTGTCGTAATTTTATTGAAACCAGATTTTAAACGGCATGCTTGAAGGAGACCTGAAAGATGTTTTGGGGGTCAGCGCCCCGGCGGCCCAGTCTTGGAGCAGACCTCCCGGTAAGATCAGTATGACCTGGGCACGTTATTCTGTGTATATGTGTATGCGTATGTATTTTTTTACCCGTGATGGATACATTGCTTTCGTCCGACTCTCACATGGGTCCGTGACCAAAAAATGGTCACGGACCCATGCCTCGTATAGGCCCATTAACTCTTGAGCTGCTAGTTTATTCTTGTGTCTAAGAGACACGGGAACAAAAAGATGATTTATGCACATAGTCTCTCTCTCTCTCTCTCTCTCTCTCTCTCTCTCTCTCTCTCTCTCTCTCCTTCCTCTCTCTCTCTCTCTCCTCTCTCTCTCTCTCTCTCTCTCTCTCTCTCTCTCTCTCTCTCTTCTCTCTCTCTCTCTCTCTCTCTCTCTCTCTCTAAGCTGACAACACTGGAGGACAGGAGGTATAGGGGACACATGATGACATATACAACACTGAGAGGAAGTGACAAAGTGAATAATGGCAGAATGTTTCAGAGATGTGACACAGCAACAAGGAGTTACACTTGGAGTATACCTGGAGAGGGTTTCAGGGGTCATCGCCCTCGCGGCCCGGTCTGAGATCAGGCCTCGTGATGGATCAGGGTCTTATCAACAAGGCTGTTACTGCTGACCGCACGCAAACTGACGTAAGAGCCACAGCCCGGCTGGTCAGGTACTGACTTTAGGTGCCTGTCCAGCTCCTAGAAGACAGCCAGGGGTCTATTGGTAATCCCCCTTATGTATGGTGGGAGGCAGTTGAATCGTCTTGAACCCCTGACACTTATTGTGTTGTCTCTCAGTATACTCGTGGTGCCCTTGCTTTTCATTGGGGGATGTTGCATCTCCTGCCGAGTCTTTTGCTTTCATAGGGAGTGATTTTCTTGTGCAAGTTTGGTACCAATCTCTCTAAGATTTTCCAAGTGTATATTAGCATGTATCTTTCTCGCCTACGTTCCAGCTGGAAGTTGAAAACTCAAATGAGTTACAGGGGAAGAGTCTAGAGAGTGATATAGTGGAGGCAGGATCTATACATAGCTTTAAGAAGAGGTATGATAAAGCTCATGGGGCAGGGAGACAGTGGATCTAGTAGCGACCAGTAAAGAGGCGGGGCCAAGAGCTATGACTCGATCCCTACAACTACAATTAGGTGAGTACAGTTAGGCGAGTACACACACACACACACACACACACACACACACACACACACACACACACACACTCGGGGCCAGGAGCTATGACTAGACCCCTGCAACCACAACTAGGTGGGTATACACACAAGCAATTACAAAAAGTGCAAAGGTTTGCAACAAGACTAGTTACAAAGCTAAGGGGAATGCCCTACGAAGAAAGATTAAGAGAAATCGGCCTGACGACATTGGAGGACAGGAGGGTTAGGAGAGACATGATAACAACATACAAAATATTACTAGGAATTGACAAGGTGGACAGAGACAGAAGGTTCCAGAGATGGGACACAGAAACAAGGGGTCACAATAGGAAGTTGAAGACTCAGATGAGTCAAAGAGAAGTTAGGAAGTATTTCTTTAGTCATAGAGTAGTCAGGAAGTGGAATAGTTTGGCAAGTGACGGAGTGGAGGCAGGAACCATACATAGTTTTAAGACGAGGTATGATAAAGCTCATGGAGCAGGGAGAGAGGACCTAGTAGCGATCAATGAAGAGGCGGGGCCAGGAGCTGTGAATCGACCCCTGCAACCACAACTTGGTGAGTACACCAGTGAAGAGGCGGGGCCAGGAGCTGTGAATCGACCCCTGCAACCACAATTAAGTGAGTACACACAGAAAATGAAGACAAATTCGTAGAAACTCAGGACTAATACACGGAAAGAAAAAAGCACACAAGCACAAAACGGAGACAGACAGACAGACAACACACACACACATACACACACACACACACACACACACACACACACACACACACACACACACACACACACACACACACAGGGTGGCCTGGTGGGTAAAGCTCTCGCTTCACGCACGGAGGGCCCGGCTTCAATTCCCGTCGGGGCAGAAACATTTCGAAGTGTTTCCTCACACACACACACACACACACACACACACACACACACACACACACACACACACATACAACAGGCCTAGTGTCTAATCGACATGTGCCTAGGACAAAATGGTAACTAACACACACACACACACACACACACACACACATACTACACACACACATACATACACACGCATACATACACACACACAAGATATACACACATAGAAACACAAGAGACACACAGGCAGCGTGAGTAAAGGTTAAAAAAAACATAGAGAGGAAATACGTGGCCTTCGGGGAGATGGTGTAGCCTTGTGATACATGATAATGTAAATGTTGCTGCATCAGGGACGGCAGCCACACCACCCACACCTCTACACGGCAGCCACACCACCCACACCTCTACACGGCAGCCACACCACCCACACCTCTACACGGCAGCCACACCACCCACACCTCTACACGGCAGCCACACCACCCACACCTCTACACGGCAGCCACACCACCCACACCTCTACACGGCAGCCACACCACCCACACCTCTACACGGCAGCCACACCACCCACACCTCTACACGGCAGCCACACCACCCACACCTCTACACGGCAGCCACACCACCCACACCTCTACACGGCAGCCACACCACCCACACCTCTACACGGCAGCCACACCACCCACACCTCTACACGGCAGCCTCGCCATTCACACCTCTACACGGCAGCCACACCACCTACACCTCTACACGGCAGCCTCGCCATTCACACCTCTACACGGCAGCCACACCACCTACACCTCTACACGGCAGCCTCGTCATCCACACCTCTACACGGCAGCCACACCACCTACACCTCTACACGGCAGCCACACCACCTACACCTCTACACGGGAGCCACACCACCTACACCTCTACACGGCAGCCTCGCCATCCACGCATCAACACGGCACCACGCTAATCACACCTCTACACGGCAGCCTCGCCATCCACGCATCTACATTATTCTACACAGTACCACGCCATCCACACCTCTACACGGCATCACGCCGTCAAAACGGCACCATACCATGTGGATGGGCGTGGGAGGACGTTGAAGAGTCGGAGACCTCTGACGCTCAACGAGTTCTCTCTTAGTGTACTCGTCGCGCTCCTGTTTTTTTTTTCACCGTGTGCCAGGTCTCTTGTTGCCATACAGTGATTTCAGTGTTCAGGTTGGGGACCAGTCCCTCCAGGATTTTCCAAGTGTAAACTCTGATGTACCTTTTTCATCTGTCTTCAGAGGAATACCGTTGAAGGGACTTCAGGAAGTTGAAGTAGTTCAGATGATTAAGTGTTTAAGAGCAGTGAAATTTCTCAGTACGTTCTCCAGCTCTGGTATCTCGCCTCCTTGAAGGGCAGTACACAGCAATATTAAAGCCTGGAGAGAACTAGTGACTTAAAGAGTTTCATCCCTGGTTCATAATCTGTTCTTGAAAGTCATAGTATTCCAGCCTTGAGGTAGCAATAGCAACACTGTTGTGACCCTTGAAAGTGACATCTTCTGTTGAAGGATTTGAGTTTGTCCTGTGCTCCGTTACATTTTTTTTTTCTTCCTTTTCTCCATAGCGAAGCAATTGAAACTTGTCCACGTTAAACATCATGTTTGTAGATGTGGTTTATTTTTTCCTGGATTTTGCAAATGAGAAAAAGTATTTTGGATGTCTTTAAATGTCAATAGTTTTTTCTCATTCTTTCTCTCCTGGACTTCATATAATGCATTCAGTTTCAGCTTAATGTTTTCCATTTTTCTTACAGAAAGCCAGCAGCCTTTGGAAGGTAACTGATGACGTCTCGACTCACGAAATCGTAATGACACGATTGCAAACACCACGGTACGGGTAGGGTTAGAACCCATGACGAGACCACGGTACGGGTGGGGTTAGAACCCATGACGAGACCACGGTACGGGTAGGGTTAGAACCCATGACGAGTGAGTCTACAATAAGGCGGCAATAAAATTCATCCAACTTGATATATTTATACACCGTGGAGAGGCCAGCACGTGCCCCACTTTGACCACAAATACAAGTGTTTACAGATGAATCTCCTGCTATCGTGGTCGTGACGAACTCTAGCTCATGTCCCCTTAAATCCGTCGTCATGGCGGCTTTGAGGGGACATGAGGTAGTGCGCCAAGGTCACAAGAAGATAACACTATCTAAAACCTGTGGTCCAAGACCTGCCGCTGCTGGAAGATATAAATACTGCAGGAATAAATCCAGTTTTTAGGGGCAACTTGATTACTACCTCCACCAAGTGGCGGATCAAGCAGGCTGTGATAGCTACGCGTGCCGGCGGGCCGCCAACAGCAGCAGCCTGGCTGAACATGAAATCCACAGAAAAGCCTGGCTTCAGGCCGGGCTCTCGGGTAGAAATACTCTAGAAACTTGTCCCACGTCTGTGGGATTTAAGTCTGGGATTATATAAACACAGCTGAGAGTGAGATAGAACAAAAATAATGGAAACTGAATTGCTGGAGAACTATTGTAATATTGAACAAAGAGGTGAAAAATGTGAATAAACCAGTGAAAGGATGAAAGTGAATAGACTGCAAAAAATGAAATGGCAGAAAGGAAAAAAAAATGAAAATTGGCAGCTAGAAGTTACTGGAAAAATTACTAGTGAGAATCGAGAATAAAAAAAAGTTTAAATAAAGGGGGAGGGAGACACACACACACACACACACACACACACACACACACACACACACACACACACACACACACACACGCACGCACGCACACGCACACGCACGCACGCACACAGAAACACAGACAGACAAATACAGAAGATTATCAGAAGAGTGGTGGAGTACCTCGAAAGGAATGAGCTTATCAACGACAACCAGCACGGTTTCAGGGATGGGAAATCCTGTGTCACAAACCTACTGGAGTTTATGAAAGGGTGACAGCAGTAAGACAAGAGAGAGAGGGGTGGGTAGATTGCATATTCTTGGACTGTAAGAAGGCGTTTGACACGGTTCCACACAAGAGATTTGTGCAAAAGCTGGAGGACCAGGCAGGGATAACAGGGAAGGCACTGCAATGGATCAGGGAATACCTGTCAGGAAGACAGCAGCGAGTCATGGTACGTGGCAAGGTGTCAGAGTGGGCGCCGGTGACGAGCGGGGTTCCACAGGGGTCAGTCCTAGAACCGGTGCTGTTACTGGTATTTGTGAACGACAAATTAAATTGCGCTTGTTATAATAAGGTAAGGTAAGTTTTCAAAGGTTCTTTTGTTACAAAATTATCAATTTTTACGTTAACATAAAAGAAAAAATATATCTTTAAATGTATAAGAGAAAATTTTAGAAAACTTAATTTTTAAGGAGTTTTGCTAATTGACCAGTTTTATCTATTCGGCACGACACACACACACACACACACACACACACACACACACACACACACACACACACACACACACACAAACAATAATATATATATATATATATATATATATATATATATATATATATATATATATATATATATATATATATATATATATATGAAGGAATATTTATAAATACAACTGAGAAATTCAGATAAAACTAACAAGAGAAGATTATATGACTTTTAAAATCAAAGAGAGAGAGAGAGAGAGAGAGAGAGAGAGAGAGAGAGAAGAGAAAGAGAATGTACCGAGGAGCGTGATTAAAGACACGAGGTGGAAAGACAAGGAAACAATTATTGGAGGAGACGGAGGTGGAGGATAATACAAAGGAGGCAGCCGGGCGGCCCAGCACAAGACCTGATACTACACCACAACTTTGACAAGATGGAATATATCTTGTGGGAATGAATGTGTGTGAAGGGGAAGGTGGGGAGGATGCAGGTTATACCTTTGATATACCTTTGAAGAGTTTCGAGAGTTTATCTACTCTCTGAGCCCGGCCATGGGCCAGGCTCGTCTGGTGCTTGCCTGGTCAACCAGGCTGTTGCTGCTGGAGGCCCGCTGCCCCACATATCCATCACAGCCTGGTTGATCTGGCACCTGGTGAAGATATTTGTCCAGTTTCCTCTTGAAGGCTTCTACACTGGTTCCAGCCGTGTTTCGGATATCTTCTGGTAAGATGTTGAATAGTCTGGGACCCCGGATGTTAATACAGTGCTCCCGTATTGTCCCCACCGCACCCCTGCTCCTCTCTGTATTTGTTCCAGCTCTGATATTTCTCCTGCCCTGATATGGATAGGTGAGTACAAATAGAGAGCGTGTCTGTCTCGCGCCCAGCAGACGGAGGATCAAGCCTCCACAAAGTATTGCGCTGAATAACCCAAATAGGTTTAGCGCTTAACATGAATTAAAATAAAAAAAAATATTTCTCCTGCCCTGAACGGGGCCGTCAGCACTGAGCAGTATTCTAAGTGAGGGAGCACTAGCGATTTGAATAGTGTCACCATCGGCATTATTTCCCTTGTTTTGAAAGTTCTCAATACCCACCCCGTCATCTTCCTGGCTGTTGAGATCTTTGTCTTGTTATGGTCTTTAAACGACAGATCAGCAGACATAATTATTCCCAAGTCCTTTACGTGTTCCTTTCGTTCTATGTGGTGACCCTCTTGCGTTTTGTATATGGTGTTCCTTTTGAGTTCTTCATTTTTTCCATACCTAAGCAGCTGAAACTTATCACCATTGAACGTCATGTTGTTCTCCACTGCCCACTGGAAGACACTGCTTATGTCGTCCTGTAATTTTTCAGTGTCTTCTACCGTAGTGACTTTCATGCTTATTTTAGTTTCATCTGCAAATGATGATACAAAAGTGTGCTGGGTGTTTTTATCTATGCTATGAGGATGAGAAACAGCAGAGGTGCCAGGACAGTGCCTTGGGGCACTGAGCTTTTGACCTCGCTGATGCTGGATCTTGCCCTGTTCACTACTACTTTTTGTGTCCTGTGAAGGTGGGGAAGATGCAGGTTAGGGGAAGGTGGGAAGGATGCAGGTAAGGGAAAGATGAGGGAGGAAAACACACATGTTCAACTAGTGCAACATATTGTGGCAACGTTTCGCTCGCCAGGAGCTTTGTTGATCCGTTGATGTCGCATTAGTTGCACATGTCATTTTTACCTAGCACCAGACGAGCCTGGCCCATGGTCGGGCTCCGGGAGTAGAAAGAATCTCGAAACTCATCAAAGGTATATCAAAGGTAACGTATTGTCGTCAATTCTACCAACATTATTACAAAGTGAGGGAAGGTGGTGTACTCGTCCATGAGTCTCAGCTCCTGGCAGGGCCAGGAGCTGAGACTCGACTAGGTTCACTCCTGGCTTCGAGAGCCTTATTGTACCTCTTTTTAAAGCCATGTATGAATCCTGTCTGTACCACTTCATTTTCCAGATCGTTCCAGTTCCTGACTACTGGAAGACTGAAGAAATACAACTCTAATTGTACACCTTTGGTCAAAATGTCTTTTACTTGTGTATCGGCGTTATACATTCTAATCGGGAGTAGAAGGACTCTCAAAACTCATCAAAGGTACAGCCAGTGTTACTGTTAGCCTGGCTGACAGTAATTGCATTATGTCAGTTGTAAAACACCTGTGTAATATATGTGCCAGTACCATATATGTACCATCCCTTGTCCATCACGCTAGTGCCATGTAACTCAGATTTGAACACCGGCCGGCTGGCCATAGGCTAGTCCAGGCAGACACGACAAACGTGTGGAAGGGCTGGGCTCCGTTTGTTCGCCAATATACGATAACAGTTTCACATGTTAGTGTTACTGCTACCTCACGCCAACCCCACATTCCAACCCAACAGCTAGACACCTTTGATATACCTTTGATGAGTTTCGAGAGTCTTACTACTCTCGATGCCCGGCTATGGGCCAGGCTCGTCTGTTGCTAGCCTGGTCAACCAGGCTGTACAACACTTGGATATAAAGCACGGTACGGGTGGGGTTAGAGCTCCTGACGAGTGAGTCGCAAAATTCCAGGCCAGTGCGTAAGCCACTGGTCCATCTGACTACGACTCACGCGCCATGGGTTCTAACCCCACCGTACCGTGGTTTGTTTGCAATCGTGTTATTGCGATTTCGTGAGTCATGGTAACACTTGGATATCTTTATTGCTGAAATGTTTCGTCTCCACAACAGACTTCTTCAGTCGAATACAGGAAAATGCTACAGCTTCCTGTATTCGACTGAAGAAATCTGTTGTACAGGCGAAACCCTTCGCCAATAAAGTTATCCAAGTGTTGTATAAGTGTCCACTTTATCAACTTGTTGGTATTGCATACCATGAATAATATACAACGGGCTGACATACCTTTGATATACCTTTCATGAGTTCCGCTTTTCTGCTTCCAGAGCCCGGCCTTGGGCTAGGCTCGTCTGGTGCTTGCCTGGTCAACCAGGCTATTGCTTGTGGTAGTCCACTGCCACACATATCCATCACATCCTGGTTGATCTGGCACCTGGTGAAGATATTTGTCCAGTTTCATCTTGAAGGCTTCTACACTTATTGCAACAGTGTTTCTGATATCTACTGATAAGATATTGAATAGCCTGGGACCAAGGACGTTGTTACAGTGTTCCCTTATTGTGCCCACTGCAACCCTGCTTTTCACTGGGTTTATTTTGCACTTCCATGTCTCTCCAGTATGTTTTGGCAGTGTGCAGATTCGGGACAAGACCTTAAGCTTTTTCCAGGTATATATTATCATATGTCCTCCGTTCCAATGAGTACATATTTAGGACTTTAAGACGTTCCCAGTAATTTAAATGCTTTATTGGCTCTATGCAGATCATAAACGATCTCTGTATCCGTTCCAGCTGTGACATTTCTCTTGCTCTGAACGGGGCCGTCAGTACCGAGCAGTATTCCAGATTCCTATTTTCAACTTTTAATTTCTAGAGTTTCTGCAGTAAAATTCGATGAATTTATCAATTCAGTGATCTAATAACTTTGTCACATCTATACATATATTTTTTTTATCGTTATCTCACCGTCCAAAACATCCCTTGTGTATATTTCAGTAACTGTTCTACACGAATCAGTCACTTATTTGAGGAGCCCACTAATTCAGCTAACTTCGTCATTTTAATTTCAAACTCTGCTTGTTTTCAAAACCGGAAACAGAATTTACCACTTGTGATGTTTTGGTTTGGTGTGTGTTTTGTTAGTACCATTGGTTATGTACTACCTGGTATGGCTCCTGATGTTCATACCCCTGCTTAGTCCGCTATTGATTGTGCACTTGTCTGATGTACATTCGATCCTGTTGAGTTTATGGCCGACTTGGTTTGTTCCACTGTACCACTGTAGTACTTCCCTGTTTGTCCCCTTTTTTTGGGTCTTCTCGTTTCTCTCTACGTCAAAAAAAAAGAAAAAAAAAAAGAATGCTGCTTATTTTTCATTCCCCTGCTTTCTCTGTAGCACCGCGTAGCTTTCACCTGATAGTCTGGGAAGCTAAGTTACGTCTACCTGGAGTCTACCTGGAGTCTACCTGGAGTCTACCTGGAGAGTTCTACTCCACCTTGTCGGTATTTACATATTAAAACTGTTCAAGATATGCTTAGTCAGCGATAATTCTCTCTCAGACACTACTAGTCTCCACACTGAAAAATTGCTGTAAATGTGACCGTCACATTTGTGGCACTCAGTAATGCATTACTGGAGAAATTGATGAATTTTCAGTAACCGCATCAATTCAGTGAAACACTGAAACTATTCAAGTTCTATCAGGAAGCATGTTCTGACACCTGGGCACGGAAGCCTTGACAGTGTACAGGTATACTGTCTCTCCTAACGTTAAGTGGACGGTCAGGGTAGCGGCGGCAGAAGCGGGTGTGTAGCAGGTGTGGAGAGGACAGCGGCAGGTGTGTACGGAGCGGAGGCTTCTGTAGTGCTGTTATTTTCGTCACCTGAGAAATGAAGTTGCGTTACCGCTAGTAGAAAGTTCGCTAAGGTCCGTGATGCTCAGCGAGATCTGATGGATTTTCGGCCTTAAAGTTTGACGAAGAATGGCAACCTCTTGCCTCAGACCCACAACGTAGGGCGCTGAGAGCTTGTGAGAGCAAGACTTGCCAGATTACCCAGGCTGTCCCCTGGCGTTCATCTGGCCCCTTTCATATATCTGGCCCCCTTGCGTATATATATCTGGTCTCTGGCGTACGTCTGATCCCTGGCACACTGCTCCACTTTGGCATACTACTTGCCCGCTGGCGGACGTATGTCCCGTGACTTAAGACACTCTTGGCCTACATCTGGGCATGTTTTGCGGCTGCCTCCTAACATGCTGATGACCAAACATGTACGGCTGGTCTGACGCACGGCTGGTCTGACGCACGGCTGGTCTGACGCACGGCTGGTCTGACGCACGGCTGGCCTGACGCACGGCTGGCCTGACTTAAGGTATGCTAGCATTACAAGATTAGTTCTTCCAACCATATACATTTAATGAGGGTTGCGGATATAATCAGGTCATAGTACGAATAACGCTGCACATTCATCAGTGCTTGTGTGTGTGTGTGTGTGGGATGGACTAGGCTGGCAAACACAAGCATCTTGGTCATGCAGCTAGTTGAGTTATACCTCCATCCAGTGCGCTCTCAGATGAGAGTCCTCATGGGCGTTGCAATACACACCCACAAGGGAACGAATGATGAAGAGAAAATATATTTTAATCTTGAAGGGTCAGTGCAGAAATAAAGGTGAGCGGTCCTTGATGACTATTATTATTATTATTTATTATTATTATTATTATTATTATTATTATTATTATTATTGAGGGTAAGGGGTCATGCGGGGCCTGAAGAACGAGATGTAATCAGGTTTAATCCGAGGAAAAGGAGAGTAATCGATGATTACCTCAAGGAATATTTCCCTGTAAGGGATTCCTTGAGGGATACTTTCCTCATAGGGAGATATCCATCGATGTATTCCTCAAGTAGTTTCAATTTCTTTGATCAAGAGTTCCTTCAGAATTTAGGTAACTGTCCTTGCTACCAGGCCTGAGTTCAGACTTCGTTCTTGACCCTCTCGACAACCAGGCTGTTACTGCCAGCGGACCCTGGGTCTACATAACCATTAGAACTTACCTGATCTGACACATGTTTTAGGAAGTAATGCAGCAGCTTCCTTGAAACTCTTGGTAATATTTCTTGTATATGCTGGTTTTTACCAGTCGTGGACCACGGATGTTGATACAGTGTTCTCTCACGGCGCTTATACCACTCCTGCTTTTAACAAGGTTAATTCAATGTATATATATTACAGTATATCTCACATCTAGGCTCCAGAGAATACAGTTCAAGTGCTTTGAGGAGTTCTCAGTAGTGCAGATGTTTTATTGACTGTGTGATTGATAAACAGTTATTGTACATTTTCCAGATGTGGTATCTCTCGTGCTCTGAAAGACGTTGTGGGCACAGAACACTGTTATAGACATGAGAGCACAAGTGAAAATGAAAAGTATTATCATCGCTTTATGTGTTCTGAGAATTCAGCCTATAATTTTTCCTTGCCTCTTATGCAATTATTTTATTTTTGCATTCCGAACAACAGATCATATGGCAAGGTTATTCCTGGGCTTCGTATATGTTCGTTTCTCTGCTTGCGTTTCATTGTTATCCATTGTGTTTATAATTTTGCCGTAGTTGTCTGCTGGCTGTGACATGCAGGATTTTCCTGCTCAGAAGACATGGTGTCCTGGATTGTGACGTTGGTGAATTTTCACAAAACTTGTAATTTACCTTCTTTATTTTCCTCTCGAGGTTTGTTTTGATGTGTGATATTAGCGCCATCTCATTCCCTTTGCGTAAGAGAGCTATGTCTTCCATTTTCTTGGATAATGCAGTTTCACCCGTGTCAGTTCTCTTTCTCCAAAGTACGCTGATCGCACTAGCTAGTAATATATTTATTTTAATTAACATTTCAAGGGCCAGTGTATGGCATATCAATTTATTTTAATTTTCTAGGACCTTTGTTATCATCAGTAATGCTATTTGTATAAACAAAATATTTAGGTCTTCTACTTTCATTCAGTATACACTTTCCTGTGTTTTTTTTTTTGTGTTTTTTTTGTATTTTTTTTTTCAAATTTATGAAACCTGAACTGAGATCGGGCCTCAGGAACCACTTGCTAGGTAAGTTACTGGCGGGTGTAGCCTGATCGTAGGGAAGGAATTCAATACATCACGATAAATGTTCCTTGCTTCTCGCTGATATTCCACAGGCGGCGAATAACACTGGAAAATTTGACTAGTTAATTCATGGTTGCGAGTGTGCTTTAAGCTGCTTGGGAAACACAGAGCTTGTCATAAAGAGCAGAAGCTTCGTGTAACGCCAGTCATGAAACGAGGCTGGTCGGGAAGGGAAACGAATCAGGCTCGTAGTTGAATGTATTTCGTGTTGCTTTCTCGATATATTGCACGATTTATAATCCAGCACACTCCTCGCTTGGGTAACAGGCGAGGAGTGTGGGCGTACCCGCAGGCAACAACTGTCTTTAACAGGTGTAGTACTGAAGGAACCTGGAGAGCCAGACCAGCTTCAGCACGGCAATAAACTCATCTTCATCAATTCATTGAACCTTGTTGTTGCTCTGGCTTGTTCTATCTCCCACCTGTATGACAGGTGTACCAAGTACATTTATTTTATTAAAAATTAAACCTTTATTTTCTTGGTATTTTAATTTATTAAAGAGCCACAGGTGGCCTTATTAATCAGTTGAAAAAGTGACGACTTATAGAAAATTTTCATTAATTTAACTTGGAACACTGCCAACAACTCTAATGTTTCTGACTAAATCTTAGCGACACTTATCTTAGAAACCACTGATAGTATGTTATACACGCGGAAATATGTCCCTACTAGAAAGGAAGATACTAGATCGACTGTGCAAGATACATTCAGTGAAACGCATGTATGCAATATCTGAAGGATGCCTGAAGAACTCTTCTTAGGGTCAACACCCTCTCGGCCCGGTCTCAGACCAGGCCTCCTAGAGGATCAAAGCCTGATCAACCAGGCTGTTACTGCTGGCTTCTCAGTCCAACGTACGAACCACAGCCCGGCTGGTCACGCACTGATCTGAGATTTCTCCACTTTCCTCTTAAAAAACCGCCAGAGGTTTGTTGGTAAGTCCCATCTTAGTGTACTGGACGCATCCCTGTTTTGTAGCGGAGTTATTCTGTATCGTCTGTCAAGGTTCTTGTCATACAGAGTGATTTCGGTGTTCAGGTTTGGACGCAGTCCCTCCAGGATTGATCAGATGTAAAGTATTATGTACCTTTCTCGTCTACCTTTGACTCTGTTTATCGAGTTAACTCTTAATTTACTTACAAGGAAAACGGAGGTGCAATATATACCCATGCCGTGAAAGCTTCTAACAGGTGTAACCAGCTCACATTGTCACCCTCTAGCACAGCAAGTCTCTGGTGGCCGTAATCCCAGACAGACTTTGTTACTCAACCCCTTTAGTGGGTTTGATAACTGAGAAACACTAAGAAGACTCAACACGATGACATGGTATCAGTAGCAGAGACTTAAGGACGTGTTACTGCACATTTGGGAAGTATAATATACATGCTGTGAAAATTTTTGAGGGCATGTTTGCGTAGTGACGACCAGACAGTCTTCGGTTCTTATTATTATTTCATTCATGGGGGAGCGGTAAACCCGTATGGATCATACAGCGCAAGGGAAATGGGAGGCAACATTCGATCCAAGGGCAGGGAGGGTAACTCCAATTCTTCGGATCAAGAGCCCTTTACCAGCATCACGGAAGGTGCCCTGGTGCTGGGAATCTGATGGACAAGACACTACCTGGAGTCTACCTGTAAGGTGTTCGGAGTGTCAGCGCCCTCGCGGCCCGGTCCCAGACCAGGCTTCCCAGTGGAAGGCCATATGCAACACTTGGATATCTTCATTGTAAAGCAGGCTTCTTCAGTCGAATACATGCAAATTTAATACTAAAGACAGTAGAAGCAGCAGTTTTGACGTAGTCGGTCCTTTAGCCTTGGTAGCAGATGGTCAGTCTCTCAAGCCTGCTGTGCAGGCCAAACATTTCCGCCATAAAGATACATAAGTGTGTATATATGTGTGTTAGTCATCAACTTGTTGGTATAAGATGATGATGCCGGTGAATCTATAAGAACTTTACCCTTATAGATTAATAGCTGCCCTCAGTGTGCTCCCACGAGAGTACTTATAAAATATTCGACTCTTTTCATCTGCTAAATGTGCATTCTTAATATTTGTTAAGAACAATAGGAGGCGACTGACGTTTAACACATTACACAGCTTCAAGTGTAGATATGATCGGGGTCTAGAGTCCAGGAATCAGTGAAACCAGTCGATTAAAAAAAAAACTTAAGCGTCCAGGATCCATGACTTGACCCCTGCATATACAACTAGATGAGTGCATCAAGGTTCCTACCACCAGAATGGTCCCTCGTCAGTATTTTTTCTATAAAATTCACATTTTTTTTTTCATTTTCTTTGGGTTTTTTCTCCCCGTGCCGCTGCCTGGTCTGGTGTCGTTCAGATGGGATTGGATACTCTCAAATTCTTGTTAAATATCTCTTTGGTTCCTCTTTTATGTGTCTGGCAGCGTGAAGCACGCATTTACTTGCCAGTTTTATAGCTGCGACCTGATGGAGACTTCCATATGATTTTTTTTTTTATTTTTATCTTGGCTCGTCTATCCTTGCTGGAGGTCTGTTATATCTCTCTTGATTGTTCCCTTGCCTCGGACCAGACTTCCTAAGTTGGAAAGGAAGTATTACTGAACTAAAGGCTACTAATTAAAAAAAAAAAAGTTAAAATCAGAGTATCATTTGTTTTGGTGGTGATATGGTCTACCTGGAGGGTGTTCTGGGGATCAGTGCCCCCCGCGGACCCCAGAGATCCGGGTTCAGCCATGGCATCTCAAGTTGGAAGGGAAATATTACATTGCTAAAAACCACGAAGAAGCGCATAAGAGTGTAAAAGTATGTGTATATTTAATATAAATGGAAGTTTGTGAGATTTACCTGACGTCTTGCGTGTGAATGAGACACAAAAGAAACGGGGACAATCCTGCCAGAGGACAAAACATTTAACACACTTAACAGTCTTCTCTTTCTCACTTATTAACAAGATGGTAGGATCTCCCTTCTTTGATCATCTCCTGGCACAATCTTGATTACGAATGTACGTTAGAGATGACCATGGGCGGGATGTACCATCATGCTCAGCAACGACTGTATTTACTGAACTACTTTAAGGCTACTGATTTGGCAGGGGAAAAAATACAAATGGATAATCTAGTTTTATATTCCTTAACTAGCTCGACTGTGGTGTCCCATGTCTTTTTCCTTTAATCGGGGAAATGTATGGGATGCGTGTGTGCGCGCGCGTGCGTGCGTGCGTGTGTGCGTGTACTCATCTAGTTGTACTCACCTAGTTGTGGTTGCAGAGGTCGATTCACAGCTCCTGGCCCCGCCTCTTCACTGGCCGCTACTGGGTCACTCTTCCTGCTCCATGAGCTTTATCATACCTCTTCTTAAAGCTATGTATGGATCCTGCCTCCACTACATCGCTTCCCAAACTATTCCACTTCCTGACTACTCTGTGACCGAAGAAATGCTTCCTAAAATCCAACTGTGGCCCCATGTTGCTGTGTCCCATCTCTGGAACATTCTGTCTGCGTCCACCTTGTCGATTCCTCAGTATTTTATATGTCGTTATCATGTCCTCCCTATCTCTCCTGTCCTCCAGTGTCGTCAGGTCGATTTCCCTTAACCTCTCCTCGTAGGACATACCCCTTAGCTCCGGTACTAGTCTTATTGCAATCCTTTGCACTTTCTCTAGTTTCCTTACGTGCTTGGCTAGGTGTGGGTTCCAAACTGGTGCTGCATACTCCAATATGAGCGTAACGTACACAGTGTACAGGGTCCTGAACGATTCCTTATTAAGATGTCGGAATGCTGTTCTTAGGTTTGCTAGGTGTGTGTGTGTGTGTGTGTGTGTGTGTGTGTGTGTGTGTGTGTGTGTGTGTGTGTGTGTGCGTGCGCGCGCGCCTTGCTATTTTCGAGTCAGCGGCGGTCTGTCAGATGTTAAGCTGCGAGAAAGGGACAGACTGTCGTGAATGTTTATAATGACGGTTATGAAACAATTATGTTGATTGTGTGTATACTTACGGTGACAACACATATTAGCCATGTTGATAGTGCCAAGCATCTGAACTACTGGGATCACGAAGTTCCTTAACTCGTATTACTTGAACGTAGGCGAGAAAGGAACATATTATACACCTTGAAAATCCTGGAGGGACTCACCCCAAACCTGAACACTGAAATTATTCCGTAAGACAACAAGAGACTTGGCAGATGGTGCAAAATACCTCCATCAAAAAGCAGGGACCCGACGAGTACCCTAACCTGAAGAACGTTTCTGGGGGTTAATGCGTCCGCGACTCGGTCCCTGCCAAGCCTCTGGGAGGATCAAGGCCTGATCAACCAGGCTGTCACTGCTGGCTGCACGCACGCCAGTGTACAAACTACAGCCCGGCTGGTCAGGCACTGATTTGAGGAACTTGTCCAGTTCCCTCGTAAAGACTATCAAAAGTTTGTTGGAAATTCCCCGTAATGCATGGAGGGAGGGGATTGAAGAGTCGGGGACCTCTGACACTTATCGAGTTCTCTCTTAGTGTACTCGTCGTACCTCTGCTTTTTAGTGAAGGTATTTTGCATCATCTTATGGCTTAGCGAAGTTGTTTTGTCTAGGCGAGACTGCAGGTCCTAGCAAACACAGACAGGATGTGAAGGCGGTCAGCAGGTAAGCCTAGCCTCAGGCTGGGCTGAGGGGTAGAAAAGCCCTCGAAACTGGACACAGGTAAAGACCTCTTGGTGCTCGCGTCACGCAGTTCAGCGTAGTCCTGACACCCCTGCTGCCTGTGATCTACATGTGACCGCTCTCTAGTGTCTTCGTACGCCTGCATACCGTCCTTGGGCCAGGCATTTCTTTTGCTCCCCCCCGGTAAACCAGGCTGTTGCTACTGGAGGCCCACATATCCATCACAGCCTTGTTGATCTGGTATTTAGCGGAGGTAGTGATCCAGATTCCTCTTCAAGACTTTTTACACTTGTTTTACAGCTTGTATTTTTATGCACTTATTTTTATAGTTTATTATTATGGACGCTAAAAGTCTTGGACGCATTATGCTTCTTGAGTTATCTTGAAATGCACTCACTGCTGGCAATCTTTCTTTTTATTTTGGGTATTTTCTACCATCTGTTTTGTGTTTTTTATCTTAAATCATAAAATATATGACTCGAAGACTTGTCTAGTTTTTTTTTTAGGGGGGGAATAGGAAGTTGGCTTGTTGCATGTAGTTAAACTCCGTGTTTGCTTTGTTTTAAGTAGGTGTTGCTCCTGTTGTTAGTATGTGACACAGTGGTTGTTGACCCTGCAAGACACGGGCGTGACGAGTTTGGGTGTAGGCGGAAGTGGTTTATGGGCGTCAATAATAGGTGTGATTGTGGGCGGTGATGTGTGTCAGCAGGGAGCACAAATTGTTGTATGTTTCTGACCCACCATTGCTGCCTCCATTTTAGTGTTCCAGGGCTCTGACCTTACTGATGCTGCCTGCTTGTTGGCTCACATGGACTCTGATCTGACCCGCCGTTGCTTCCTTCCTGTTTCCCCCACACCTGGGGGTCTGAATTGATCCCACCGTTACTGCCTTCCTGTTTGCTCACCTGAGATCTTATCTAACTCACCGTTGCTGCCTAACTGTCTACTCACCTGTTTTACCGTGATAACCTGTTGTTGCCGCTTGTTTCTTAGCGAGGCTCACCTGGCTGCTCCATCTCCTGCTGGAGATGTTGAGGGCCACAGAGTTTCACCAACCATTGTAACAGACTTTCGACCGTTCGGAGTTTACAAATGTTCCTGTATCTTGGCACGAAGTTTCGGGGATTATAGCCTTTGATGTTACGACCTTTATCTGGGAGTTTCGATCTCCAGAAGTGCTGGCTTAATTCAACTGTGTGTGTGTGTGTGTGTGTGTGTGTGTGTGTGTAATTATATATAAAATGTTGAATATATTCACAGATTTTTGTGAGGAAAGGTTTAATTTAGGCTAGAGCAGGTTGTAAGCTGCGTGTGGTGGTGTGTGGGATTGTATGAAGGGCGGGGCTCGCGTCTTGAGAGTTTAACAACGTCTTGACCTTCAGCGGATAGCACTAAAAAAAAAAAAAAAGAGTGAGCTTCTTATAATTTAATTCTATGCGCAGAGTTGAAGGTACTCGACTGAGGGTGTCCACTTCTGGCAACACTCAACTGTAAGGACGGTACAAAATAATTCGTTACCTTTACCTTTGAATACCTTTGGGTATTCTGACATCTTACCTGTGACATAACCTTTCGTTTACCTTTTTGAGCAGTTCCATGGGTCATCGCTCTTGCGGCTCGGTCCCAAAACAGACCTGATCGACCAGGTTGTTATCGCTGGCCGCTTACAATCCAACGTATTCAACACAGCCTGGCTGATCAGGAAATTATCTGAGGAACTTTTCAAGTTCCCTCTTAAAAGAACAGGTTTGTAGGTATTTCCCTTACGCATGAAGGGAGGGCGTTGAAAAGTTGAAGACCTCTTACACTTATCGGGTTATCTCTTAAGTGTACTCATCACACCCATGCTTTTAACAGGAGGAATTCTGCATCGTCTGTCAAGTTTCTTACTCTCATATTGAATTATTTAAGTGCGCAGGTTCGGGACCAGATCCTTCAGGTTCTTCCATGTGTAAATCATCAGGCACATTTCCCGCCTTCATTCCAATGATTACAATTCAAGAGATTTTAAGTGTTCACAGTAGCTCAAGTGTTTGAGGCAGGTGTTGTGTATAAAGGGTCCGTTAATATACAATAGTATACCAGCTTGGTGAGAACAAGTGACTTGAGTATCATCATTGGTTCGGTAGCTCTTGTTTTATATGTTCTTGTTATCCAACCTATTATTTACCTTGCGGTAGCTATAGCAACATTGTTGTGACCCTTAAATGTGAGATCCTATGACATTGTCACACCCAGGTCTTGCACATTGATCTTTCGCTCTATTGAATAATCCGAATTTCTCTTGTACTCCGTTTCAGTCATTATTTCCTCCCATCTTCCATAGCGGAACGACTGTAATGTTTTATTCATCGAATATTATGTTGTCTGTGACCCATTGGAAGGTTTGATGTATATCTCCTTGAAGATTCGCTGTGTCTTTGATGGACGCCAGTCTTGTAAAAATTATGGTATCATCAGCAAAAGATGTAACACGCTATTATTTATGCCATCTGTGTTGGATATAAGGATAAGAAATAGAAGTGGGGCTAGTACTGTGCTTTGTGGCAGCCTCTTCACTACTACTCCTCTTTGAGTTCTGTTTGTTAGGAACTTAAATATTCAACTGCCCACTTTTTCAGTTAGCATACATTTTCAAGTTTGCATGAGTTTTGTGCGCTATCGCAACATGGTTGCATTTGTCGAAAGCTTTTGCAAAATCAGTGTACGCTACATCTTTTAGCCTGTCTTCCAACGCATCCAAGACCACATAATCTAACAGTTACGAGCAGGCCGCTCTATCTCCATGCTGCCTGCCTTGGATTGTGCGATTGTTTTGATTCCCTGTGATTGGCGATCTTGTCTTTTAGGATCCATTCTTAAATTTTTATAATGTGTGACATTAGCTCTATTGATCTCTAATTTTTAGCGAATGCTTAGCGGCCACCTTTGTGGAGTGAGGCAGTTTCAGAGGTTTTTAATGACTGTGATGACAGGTGTGTCCAGGCTTCTTCCTCCAAACATGTTAGAGGCACGAGATGGTGGTTTCTTGCAAGTTTTGATGAACATGAAGCTCCACGAATCTTGACCTGGGGCAGAATGCATGGGCATGCTGCGGCGGCTTCTGCACAGTCAACTGGGGAGAATTACATCAGAAATTGTGAAGATTTCAGCTACACGAGTCTCATGAAGCGTTCATTTGGTTCGTCAGTGTGTATATACTGTTGAATAGTTCACTAAAAGCAGAGTCGTATTCTCTTATTGTGACTGGTTTTGAGGGTTCTGCTGTCACAGGCCGGCCTCTGGCCAGCCCTCCCTGGTCGTCACCTGGTCAGACATTGTATTGATACTTACCTCCCGCGTGCCCACATAACCATCACTTTCTTCTTCTGTCTTTTGAAAACTTACAGCAAGTGGTACACCAAAAGAACTAGGATATATAAAATTAATAATAATAATATATTAATAATAATAATATATTATTATTTACCACAAGTTATGTGTGATACAAAGAATTCCTACGTGTGTTTTTTTAATCTTCATTCAAGTGCTCAAGAGACGACCATACACGACTTTGTGATATGTACTCTGTAACAGTGCATGGAAACCAACAAAAAAAAAAATCGTAAAGGAAAGCTCGATATGCATAAAAAGTTCAAGAGTTTTCAACACCCTCTTCTTGGCATGGATTGGTGTATACGTAGTGTATATATGCTCAAAAGTTTGCTTTAATTTCCAGAGATAGTAATTTTTAACTTATGGTGCACTGGTGACGTTGGAGCCTTAATAACCCTCGTGTAGTCGATACGCTTTAAGATTAATAAAGCAAACAATTGCTATATGTGAAAGGAATGAGCAGCACGTCCCTAACTAGTGACTGGGGCGACAAGCTCATACAAAGACTCGTAATGCAGAACAAGCCTGTGTTTTTGACCATGGTTTGCTCAGGACTGAGCTTTATCAAGTCTCACTCAGAGTTGGTCTTACTCTTTTCCTATTAACCATTCCGCGAAGGCGATAAACGGCCATAAACAGTCATAAACGGCTAAGAAAACAGGTAAATCGCACTTTTTTCCTCTTTGCTTGTAAACCATCTAGTTTTTAGTTGCCAAAGAACCTGTCTTATTATGGCTGTTACCACTTATGAAACCTGCCGATAAGGCTAACTTCTTTGATTAATGGGAAAATAAAGCAATATTTTGCGTCGAGACTGAGTGGGTTGTTTTGGTGCCCGGAGTTCGTAGTTGCAAAACTTTTAATTACTTATACAACTTTTGCTGTTGCAATCCTGACTGAAGTGCAAGAGTCCAGCCGCTTGTAGGAGGTAGGTAGCTGCAGCCGCTTGTAGGAGGTAGGTAGCTGCAGCCGCTTGTTGGAGGTAGGTAGCTGCAGCCGCTTGTTGGAGGTAGGTAGCTGCAGCCGCTTGTAGGAGGTAGGTAGCTGCAGCCGCTTGTAGGAGGTAGGTAGCTGCAGCCGCTTGTAGGAGGTAGGTAGCTGCAGCCGCTTGTTGGAGGTAGGTAGCTGCAGCCGCTTGTTGGAGGTAGGTAGCTGCAGCCGCTTGTTGGAGGTAGGAGCTGCAGCCGCTTGTAGGAGGTAGGTAGCTGCAGCCGCTTGTAGGAGGTAGGTAGCTGCAGCCGCTTGTAGGAGGTAGGTAGCTGCAGCCGCTTGTAGGAGGTAGGTAGGTGCAGCCCCTCTCCCACGACAAGCTGGTGAGGAGGAGGGTGGGTTAAGGGGGAGGAAGAGAGTTAGGGAAGAGGAGAATGATGAGAGTTAAGGAAAATAACAGTTAAGGAAAATGAAAATGTATTAAGAAAGTAGGAGAATAGTTAAGGGAGATGAAAATAACGATGAAGGTAACAGAAGTTGAGTAGCCCTTCATGAGGTAAACACCACAGCTTGGTTGATCAGGAACTTTACCTTTACCAGTAAAGGCTTTCATCACAATGCGTGTCTTGACTATTGTCTGCTGTAACTCTTCTAGAGTCAAGTTCCTTCTTAAAGACAAGGGAAGTGGGAACATTTCTTCAGGGGTGAGAATACTAGAAACAAGCGCGAACGAGACTCAGTATTTGTTGTTGCTTCCCCAACCCAGAGCTGAAGGGAGACTTTTGCAACATCATAACAATTCCCAAGTTTTTTGTGAGAGGCGCTTTTGCTAATTGTAGAGATGGGAAATTTCCAGGACACGTCAGAAGTGATTGTAATATCTACAAAGGTGAAAGAATACATAAGAAAGAAGGAACACTGCAACAGGCCTACTGGCCTATGCTAGGCAGGTCTAAGTTACTAGAATATTAAGAGTCGAGATAAGAATTTTCAAAGTCAAGTTGGAAATCTGTTTAAAGTTACCTTGATGTAACAGAACGAAATGTGAGAAGCAAGATTTCTAATCACATGGAATCAAAGCAACTGCTTGACCAGTCTTCGTTTATAAGGGAAGGAACACTAACAGACTTCTAGCTGCCTTCAAGTGTGTTCTGAGGATCATCGTCCCCGCTGCTCAGTCCCAGACCAGGCTTCCCTGTGGATAACATGATCAACCAGGCTGTTGATGCCAGCAGCACGAAGTTCAACGTAAGCAACTCAACCCGGCTGATCAGGCACTGACTTGAGAAACTTTTCCAGTTCCTTTATGGCAGCCAGAAGTCTGTTAGTGAAGGGACCAAGACGTTGAAAAGTCTTGGTCCCTTCACACTTACTGAGTTCTCCATCAGTGTAATCATTGCACACTTGCTTTTCATTGAGGGTATTTTGCACCGTCTGCCAAGCCTCTTATTTTCATGGGAAACAATTTGAATGTGCAGATTTAGGATCAGTCCCTCTACAGTTTTCCAGGTGTAGATTATAATGTTCCTCTCTGGCCTACGTTCCAAGGAGTACAGGTCTAGGGACTCTTAGAAACTTTCCAAAGGTATATCAAAGGTAACATCGACTGGGTTGATCAAGTCATCCATCTAAATAAAGCCTTGTCCAGGGCTGGGCCTCTGGGACGACCATCCCTGCAACACTCCAAGTTAACTTCCTCATGTCCTCCCTCATTCATCCCCCACCACCTCCCTCCCATTCACCTCATTCCCCACCACCTCCTTCCCCTTCACTTCATCCCCCACCACCTCCCCTTCACACCATCCCCTTCCCACATCCCTCACCCCACCGCCTCCTTCCCACCACCACGTATCCTCATTGCTCAAGCACCTCCGCGTGCCTAGCAAGTTGTAGTGATTGCTCTAAAGGCTATAAGCTGAAGGTAAATAGAATTGTCCCTGGTTGTGCGAGAGGTCGGCGCCATGAGGCAGCCAGGGAGACACTTATATCATTACACTCAGACGGAGAAGTAGAAGGAATTGAAAGTTGATTACCTCCTCCTCCCTCCATCTCGCGTCATGTCAGTCGAGACAGTTCAGAGGTTATCGTCATCATCACATTAATAAGAATAACCTTTGCTGGGGGACTGAAAGATAGTTGAGGGTTGACGTCTGCCTGAAGGTTTCTTACTCCATGTTGGAAATAAGGTTGGTAGTGATGTCAGTGGTTTAGAAAACCGACAGAGTGAAGAATGAGAGACTTATGCAACATTTGGGAATCTTCAATACGTATTAAAGATCCCCGAATGTTGAGCAAGTGTCTCATTCTTCAAGTTGGTGGTATTTTGCTGCAAGGCAGCACAATGAAATCCTCTTACAATTCGAATATTGCACCTTGCTGACAGCACCTCTCAAGGCAGGAGAGACCCCAGAGCTGGAAAATGCACACAGTATTCTAATGTGCTTAAAACATTGATGTTTTCTCTAGGGGCGAAAAGGAGCGAGGTACCTGATAACACATGCATGGAAGTTGCTGTAGTCTGTCTACCTTGAGTCTCTCTGGAGAGTGTTCGGAGGGTCAGTACCCCGCAGCCCGGTTCCTAACTAGGCCTACCAGTGGATGGCCTAATCAACCAGATTGTTAGTGCTAGCCGCACGAAGTTTAACGTAAAAACCACAGCCCGGCTGATAGGGCACTGACTTAAGAAACTTGTCTGTCTTGGTTCCGTTACACTTATTGAGTTTTCATTTAGTGTACTCATTGCAGCTTTGCTTTTCATTGGGAGATTTTTGCACCGTCTGCCAAGACTTTTACTTTCATTGGGGACGATTTCTGTGTGCAGATTCTGAACCAGTCCTACTAGAAATTTTCAAGATGTAGATAATAAAGTATTGCTCTCACGTACGTTCCAAGGAGTAATTTATGTGCTTAACTGAATCTATGCATCTGCAATTTCACTTATCTTAAATGGAATTGTTAGACTACAGCAATACTCCAGCATCCCTTGTTTTAAGATTCTAATTGTCCAACCTATTAATTTCCTTGTGGTTGTGATAGTGACTCTCTTGAAGGTGAGATCTTCTGACATAATCACTCCCAGGTCTTTCGTATTAGTTTCACACACTGTTGAGTGATTCAATCTTGTTTTATATTCCTTTCCAGTCTTTATTTCCATAATTTTTCCATGATGGAGTAACTGAAACGTGTCCTCATTGAATATCATATTGTCAGGGACCCACTGGAAGGCTGTTTATATAAGCTTGGAGGTTTGCTGTGTTCTTAATGGATACCACTCTCATACAGGTTGTAGTATCTGCGAAGCATAATACGGTGCTTTGATTTATGTCTCAGTCTGTGTCGGATACCAGAATGAGGAGAACAGGGGCCAGTACTGTGCCTTGAGGAACAGAGCTCTTCACTATGACAGCTCCGATTTTGGTCTGTTCACTATTACACTTTGGATTCTGTTCGTTAGAAAATTAAATATCCATCTGCCCACTTTTTCAAGTTATTCCTTGTTCACGCATTTTGTGAACCATTTCATGTTCTCACTATGGCAGCGTGTGTGTAAACTACAGTTTGTCTTCCAGAGCATCCGTGACCATATAAATAGTTCAGTAAGTGAGAGACGCAGGAGCGACCTGCTCTAAATCCATGATGTCTTGGGTTGTGCAAATTTTGTGAATTCATGTGATTTTCAGTCTTGATTCTTAAAACTCAAGGATTTTTATAATGTAGGACGTCAGGTTTCTATTAAGGTCCATACACTGCCACAACTGCTTGATGGAGTGAAAGATATGGAAGAATATGTAGAATAAACTCAGTGAAATTCAGACGTAGACATACACGTATATCATAGCAGCACATCCTCCTTTGCAAACTATACGACAGTTTGTAAAGGAGTGGCATTCATTGATGATTCAGCGAATCTCCAAGCTGATATCAACAAAGTCTTACGGTTGACCGCTAATAACAGCATGATGTTCAATGAAGACAAATCTCAGTTACTATAAAACTTGAGGAAATGATAAACAGAAACGAAGTATAAATAAACCCAAAAGCGCATTATGGCAAAAGGTTAAAGTGAGGGACTTGGGACTGATAACATCAGAAGATCTCATATTCAAGGATCACAACAGTATTATTAAACCGCCACAAGAAAAACGATATGCTGGTTAACTAGAACCATCAAAACACAAGACGCCGAGCCAAAGATAATAATCTTTTCAGACACTTGTTCTCCCTAGACTTAATCATTGCTGTACACTAATAACCCCCCTATTAAGGCAGGCGAGACTGCAGATGAGTACAGAGAACCTTTACTGCCCATAAATATTTACTCAAGCATCTAAAATATTGGGAACGCTTGAGGTTCCTCGAACTGTACTCCTTGGTACTTACCTGAAGGATACCTGAAGGATCCTTCCGGGGGTCAGCGTCCCTGCTGCCTGGTCCCAGACCAGGCCTCCTGGTAGATCACGGCCTGTTCAGCCAGTCCGTTACTACTGGCCGTATGAAGTCCAACGTACGAAACATTCCAGCTGGTCAGGAAATGATGTGACGAACTTGTCAATTTCTCTCTTGAAGACAGCCAGAAATTTGTTGATAATTCTACTTTATGCACGGAGGAAGGGCGCTGAAGAGTCGAGGACCTTCCACACTCCATGAATTCTCTCGTAGTGTACTCGTCACGCCACTGCTTTTTATTGGATTTATTTTTCACCGTCTGCGAAGTCGCTAGTCATAAGGAATGATATCAGTGTTCAGGTTTGGGACAAGTCCCTTCAGGATTGACCGGGTATAAATTATGATGTAACTTTTTTGCTTTCCTTCCCAGGAATACAGTAGTTTTGATGACTGAATAAGTGAAGTGAAGATTCTCTGTAGGTTTTCTATCTCAGCAATCTTGTCTGCTTTGAACTGAGCTGTTAGTACAAAGCAGCATTCCAGCCTGGAGAAAAGTAATTTGAGTATCATTATTGCCTCAGCATCCCGTGTCTTGAAAGTTCTAGTTATCCAACCTGGAACTTTCAAGGAAAAGGATACTGAATTCTGGATGGATTAGTTCTGAATCTGGAGAATTAGTTTGAAGGGATTGGTTCTATATCTGCCCACCAAAATCACTCCTACGAAAGTAAGAGGCTTGTCACATGGTACAAAATATTCCAAATGAATAAGGGTGCAAAAAGTACACTTAACAATTCAGAGTATATGCTGCTGACTCCAATTCACTGAATAGTCTTCAAAATAAGGACACCGGGCAGCTGGGACAATGACTCCAATAACAACAGAAAAATAGACAGGCAGGATAGTAGACAGGAAGGCAGGTAAGAAGAGATAGAGAAGGCAGACAGACAGGCAGGTTACTAAGACAGACAGGGAAGCATACAGACAGGCAGGAGAGTTGACTGGCCCGCAAGTAGGTAGACATGAAGACAGGTAACACACAATTAGGGAGACAGGCAAGAAGGCCCGCAGGCAGGTAGACATGAGTGTCGTGGGAAAGAATGATAATATGTAGAGGGAGAGAGGCAAGCAGCAATACGAGAGCAGGTAAATAGAGAGAGAGAGAGAAGAAAATGAGAGGGCGAAGCTCGAGAGGGAATACAAGGAAGAAAATAAAACATCGCGTTGTAGAGTGAGACATAAAATCACGAGTGAATATCTTTCATCCAGGAACTGTGGAGAGTGAGACTTGAGTACCAAAGAGGAGGAGACAGAGAAGCAGAGTGAAGCTGAGGAGGAAGGAGAAAGAGAGGGGGGAAATTGAACAAAGGATGAGAGGGAGAACGCGAGATGACGAAGGCAGTTAAAATTATTAGAGCTTAGTAATGAAAACAAAGAGTGAACAGAAGATGAGCTGAGTAAATGAGTGGAATAGGACGAGTAAAAGAGATGAAGATGAATAGACTTGTAGGATGATGGTGATGATGGTAGTGGTGGTGATGGTAGTTGTGATGGAGTTTTGGTGGTGGTGATAATGGTGGTAGGAAAACACTGGTGAGTGAGAAAATGATAGAGCGTGGAAGGAAGGCAGTAGAATAAAGGAGGGATGGATAAATAAATGAATGAATAGTAGCGAAAATGAAAGACAGGATACTGAGAAATGGAAGGAGTGTGAACAAGAATATGAAGGAGATGAGGATGTAGGATGAGAAGTTACTGAGAGTTAAGAAAAAAGGGTGAGTAAGGAATGGGGGCGAGGAATGATGGAAGAAAAAAGAAAGAAAGTGGGAGTAAATGGACGACGAGTAGAAAAAAGAAAGAAATGTAGTAGTAGTAATAAGTCGCGGTGACGGCGTTGAAGGATTAGAATACCCAAGCACCTGCAGACCTTGTAAGAGGTGGTGGTGCTGGTTGGTAGTGAAGGCATGTATAGCTCTTCCCACCTGCAGGAGTTCCCAGGTTGCCTCTAGCAGCGACCTTCTAGCCATCCTGCACAACACACACCAAACACCTTAGCGAGTGGGAATATTTCCCCTAGTTAAACACCTGCATGCCACAGCCTTGCAACAATATTGGAGCAGCAGGTTGGAACCGCCATGCCTTTGTTACCTCGTATTACACTGATTAACTTAATATTATTAGTTTTTTTTCATGAATCTGCATGAGGAGAGAAGCAGTGGAGACCCCCTGCTAGTTTATCACTTCCCAGTGAATATGGTAATTGTGTATAACAATGGCATGGAAATTTACAGGGAAGACATGACTGAGACGGAGTTTAGACACAGCTGTCATTCCACACCTGATTTATATATATTCTTTGTTTTAAACCCTATAAATGCGTAAACGCTTTAGGTTTGAATCAATGAACTCCGACAAGGGAGACGTGAGTGTATGTACCCGGTTATATTGTATCAACACTGTGCTCATTAGAACGTAGGCGAGAGAGATACATAATAATTTACACCTTGAATATTCAAGGATTGGTCCCAAATCTGCAAACACAACTCATTTCCCATGAGAGTAAGAAGCTTGGCAGACAGTGCAAAACACCCTCAATGAAAAGCAGGGGTGCTCTGAATACACTAAGGAGAAACTCGATAAGTTTGAAGGGACCAAGACTTTCCAGCGTCCTTCCTTACCAACAGACCCCTGACTGTCATCAAGAAAAAACTGGAATAATTTTTCAAGTCAATGCCTGATCAGCCTGGCTGTAGTGCTTACGTTGGACTTCTTGTGGTTAGCACCAACAGCCTGGTTAATCAGATCTTCCACCAGGAAGCCTGGCCGCGAGGGCGTTGAACCTTGGAACATACTCTAGGTAGATCCCTTTCAAAGCTCAATCCTGTCTAAGATATATTAACATCACACAGACTTATGCAGTTCGCAATGGCTGAATAAATTCAGATACCAATTTACTACACATCTCAGGTCTGACAAAATGGAGTCAGAACAGGTCGCCCTTAGCTCATGCAACTGCTAGACCACTATTATATTTTTAGGGATGTACTAGAAGACAAGCAAAATGCTTACATAAAATACACAAATTTTACAAAAGTCTTTCACAAGTGTGTTTTGTATAAATACACGCAGAATGCACTCAGAAGGAATAACTTTAAAAAATAAGGAAGATAAATCGTAAGTTTTCTAACAAATCTGACAATGTTGGAATGTTCTAAGTAAAATCTGATGCCACCACAAGAAAAAAAAAAAGCCTCTTTTCCTCAAGAAAGACAAAGAAATGCAAACTAGAACAGAGTACAATGCACAGTCACAACCAAAACACAGGAGAAGAAGACGAATACAAGGTGACCAAAGGGTGACAAGGTGTAGTATTTTTAGGTCCAGATGGTAATAATGTGGAGTTTGCAGTTCGGTAATCCTTCAAGAGCCTTACCAACGGGTTTCTCGGCAGACTGAGAGATGTGAACTGTAAGGCACCGGCAGATTAACTAATTCAAAGATGCCAACAACAGTGCTGAATCACGTTACGTAAACTGCTGTTGTTCCACTCTCGTTGGTCTTTTATTTCTTGACAACGTAATTAACGTCAATGGAGAAGCATGAAGATTTTACAGGAATCGAAACATAAAGGTAAATGGAGATCCATAATACCTGCTGTTTCTTCTTGTTGCTGCATCACGACCAGCCAATCAGGATCTGCAGACGACAGAGCCATTTTTAAAAGGCTTGCGTTATTTAATGGTACTCTGACATTCATTTCACATACTTGTATGCATGATTTTAATAAAATTATAAATCCTTTATTTTCCATATTTCAAACAAGTTGTACATGTGAGTTCTATATGAACGTGGACTAAAAACCATTAATTTATTCTATAAAACTCTATTGTCAAAAAAATATAATGTGCTAGGAAAAAAAAACTAAACTTCATATTACTAATCAGAATTGATGATTTAGTGAACTGGATGGTAATTAGTGTTTGTATATTTTTAAAGTTATATTTTTGTTGTTGTTTTGAGATATTTTTTTTCATGTTTCGATTATTTTTTAGTCATCGAAACTTGTATAAAATAGATTACTAACTCCAAATTGAAATTAAGGATAGGGTGTTATGAAGGTGATACCATGCCTTTGATATACCTTTGATGAGTTCGGAGAGTCTGCTCCAGGAGGCCGGCCATGGGGCAGGCTCGTCTGGTGCTTGCCTGGTCAACCAATCTGTTGCTGCTGATGTCCCGCTGCCCCACATATCCATCACAGCCTGGTTGTTCTGGCACCTTGTGAAGATACTTGTCCAATTGCCCTATTTTGACGCAAAATTCGCACATCAGATTGATTTTATAAAACCAGTTACCATGAAACTTTGAACATGTGTGTGTTATAGTGCCCCCAGCCCCGTTGCTGGGGCAGCGGGCCTCCAGCAGCAACAGCCTGGTTGACCAGGCAAGCATCAGACGAGCCTGGCCCATGGCCGGGCTCAGAGAGTAGATAAACTCTCGAAACTCTTCAAAGGTATATCAAAGGTAAAGCTAAAGCTATTATATCGCATTTCTGCAGATTTATTAGATCAGGTCCTACGGAGTGGGGGGTCATTAGCCAGGAATTTGACCCTTGAAAAACAAAGTGGATAATTACTTCTTTTAACTGAGGAGGAGAGAAGCAGCAGACACAACCAGCGGGCTCCTGGAGGAGTGCAAGAAGAGTGGTAATGAGTGCCACTGGAGGTAGAGAGAAAAGGGAGGGATAACTTCCTCTAGAAAAATAAATGAAAAATGCGACTGTCATGACTATACGAGTGTAAAGGGTGAAGAGTGAGGAAGTCTCTCCTATTCATCCCTTTTTCAAACCCATCTGCGCATTTTTCTCTGTCCATCAAAATCTGTCTCACATTCTCATTACTCACGTCATGAAGACTTTTCTGTACCATCTAACTTTATCACTGTCCGTGCTGGTATTAGTGGAGAAGCTTGTCCTTACTCTTCATTTACTAAAAATCATTTGTCTTTAGAATCTTGACACTGGTGAAGGGTTCTATATCCAGACCTCTGTAAACATGTACTCCTTTATTTCACGGGATCGAATCCGATATATTCCCATTCCCCTGATCTTGTGTGGCCCCTACGGGCTTAGCGCTACCCCGTGAATCTTCACAGATTTTAGCACACACTAAGGGAACTCTGCAATCACCCATCACTGTATTTACAAAATTTTATTTTTCAGATTAATTTTTAACCGTTTCTTCGTATAAATTATGTTGAAAGATATTTTCAGTTATCTCAAATACTGAATACTGATACGTGGGAATCCTCCCCGGATAACTATAACTCTCAAGACAAGAGATCTTAAACCAGTGATGATTCTAATCAAGTCACTTAGTTTCTCCATGCTGGATTAATGCTGTATACTAAGGGCTTGAAGGCAGGCAGATTTGTTGAGCTGGAAAATGTAGAGAGAACTTTCACTGCCTGTGTTCTCTCAGTCGAGCATCTAAACTACTAGGAATGCTTGAATTCTATTCTTCTGTATTCCTTAGAACGTCGACCAGAAAGTTACATCATAATTTACACCTGGACAATCCTGGGGAAACTGGTTCCAAACCTGATCACTGAAATCACTTTGTATGTCAACGAGAGACTTGGCAGACAATGCAAACTACCTCCACTAAAAAAGCAGAGGCACGACGAGTACACTAAGAGAGGATTAGTTGAGTGTCAGAGGTCCCCAAAGCTTCATTGCTCTTCCTTCGTTCATAAGGGGAATTAGAAACAAACCTCTGGTTGTCCTCAAATTACTTCCTGACCAGCCATGTTGGTTAGGAAATGATTTGAGGAAGTGCGTGCGGCCAACAGTAGCAGCCTGGTTGATCAGGCTTTGATCCACCTTGAGGCCTGGTCTGGGATCGGGTCGCGGGGGCGTTGACACTAGGAAACATTCTTTTCCAAATCCCGCTTCTCCTCTATGTCTTCCAACAAAGTAACTTACAGTGCCTTTAATCTCTATTTGCAATTCAAACCAATCATTCCTGGAAATCATTTTGTCGTAAGTCTTAAATGTTTTGCATATTTTAAATATATATTTCTTTTTCGTCGTCCGGATAAACACTGTTCCCTTTTCCGATCACCGCAACAACCGCGGGACAGTGGACCCGAGCCGCGGGGGTGATCTTCCCAGGAAATCTTCTACAGGTAAGTTATAGGTATTCTGCTTTCAGCAAGTATCAAAAATATTGCAGGAACAAGTGTAGATGTCTTCAAGAGGAAAATGGACTATTACCCTGCCAAGTGGCAGATCAACCAGGTTGTGATGACCATATAGCCAGCAAGCAACCAGCAACAATAGAGAAGGCTAGTCCCAAACACCAACACAGATACATACAACACCAACACAGATAAATACAACACCAACTAGACCTTCACCAACACATACACCTTCACCACCACCACCACCTCCAACACCGTCGCGGCGACATGTATTTCTCTAGAGTCAAGTTAGGAGCGTAATAATTATACTAAGAAATATAATTTAGTCCACGTGTTGTAATTAGGAGAGATGTATAGAGTTGTTTATGAGTTGCAATTAAGGAGTGTCTAGGCAGTCGCCAGATGTAATTAAGTGTGCACCGTCGCCCTAGTTACCTCTATGACTCACCAGGGAGTGCACGGCCTGCAACCAACATTAGAACTTAGATAACTGGTTCAGAGGACCGACAGCTTGATGAATTAGGCACTTGTGCAACAGTTGGGTATTTTTATTTTGGAAACGTTTCGCCAACCAGTGGCTTCCTCAGTCCAGTAAGGAGAAGAATGATTGAAGATCAGAAGGAGTTTGAGGTAATCAGTCCCTCAGCCTGGAGTAGATGTGTTTAGTCCATCAATCTTGATGCACTGAATACCATAACAATACTAACACCACAAAGCAATGTCTAAAACCACCAACACCACTCGCCAGACGATGCAACATCCCCCCAATGAAAAGCAGGGGTGCCACTAGCACGATAAGAGACAACACAATAAGTGTCAGGGGCCCAAGACTGTTCAACTGCCTCCCAGGATACATAAGGGGGATTACCAATAGACCCCTGGCTGTCTTCAAGCAGGCACTGGACAAGCACCTAAAGTCAGTACCTGACCAGCCGGGCTGTGGCTCGTACGTCGGTTTCCGTGCGCCCAATAGTAACAGCCTGGTTGATCAGGCCCTGATCCACCATGAGGTCTGGTCCCAGACCGGAACCCTCTACAGGTATACTACCTGGAGTGTATTCTAAGGGTCAGCGCCTCACGCTGCTCTGTCCCCGACCAACCATGCTTGTTGGTATTAGTCTCGCCAACAGTAAGGTACTGACTTCAGAAATTTGTTCAGTTCCTTGTTGAAGACAACCAGAGGTGTGTTGGAATGTATGAAGGGAGGATGTTGAAAGGTCTCGAACACTTCGCTTATTGAGTTTTTCTTGTGTATTCACTGCATCCTTGCTCTTCATTGGAGGTATTTTACACAGTCTGCCAAGCCTCGTTCTTACATGTGGAACGATTTGTGAAAGATTTAGAACTAATCCTCCTGCACCTTTGGGTGAACCACAGGCTCATCCTGGCTTTTTCATTATTCCTGTTATCCTTGGGTACAAACCTCTCCTCAGCTTCCTTGCATATTGTTGTCACACATTCCATCATCTCGTTTACTGACTTCCTTGCCAGTTCTCTGTCCCACTGAACCCGTTCAGGAAGTTCTTCATGCCCACATAATGAAATTAGCTTTGAGGCACCCAAACCATCAAATGTCCTCGGATCACGGTACAACACCTAGCTCTGCTGGGTGCATGATCTTTGTAGGATTAGGTGGAAATGTGGGTTAGAGCATCGAGTGATTTTTGCTCACCATGAGGCGGGCCAAAACACGGGTTCGAGCCCTCAGCTAGTCGTAGTGTTGCTATTTATTAAATACCACTCGTTCATGGTTACAATACGATATATACTGCTTGTGGAGGCTAGTACTCCAAACGGGGAGTAGAATGTAGATTACAACGTACCCTCTCGCCTACGTTCCAAGGACTACGGGTCAAGGGACTGCCAATGTTCCCAATAATAAAGCTGCTTAACTGAATCTATGGGAACAGTAAAGGTTCTCTGCACATTCTCCAGGTCTGCAGTGTCGCGCTTGCCTTGAACTGAGCTGTTAAAATACAACAGTACTCCAGCCAAGAGAGATTAAGTGGCTTGAAGAGTATCATCAGCAGCTTCGCATCTCTTGTGAAGGTTCTAGTTGTCCAAACTATCATTTTTTTGTGATATTACACTATTGTGATCCTTGAAGGTGAGATAATTTGACATAATCACTCCTAGGTCTCTTATATTAGTTCTGCACACTATTGAGTTAGAGTTTCTTCAATATTTCGTTCCTGTCTTTGTTTCCTCAATCTTTCCATAACAGAATAACTGAAACTTGTCTTCATTGAACATCATGATGTCAGTGGCCCACTGGAAGACTGTGTTAATATCAATTTCGAGTGTTGCTGAGTCCTCAATGGATGTCACTTTCAAACGTATTCTAGTATCGTCTACAGAAGATGATACAGTGCTTTGATTTGTGTCTATGTCGAATATGAGAATGAGAAAGAGAACAGGGGCCAGTACTGTGCTTTGGGGAACAGAGCTTTTCACTAAGACATCTCCGATTTCGTTATGTTCACTGTTACACTTTGTGTTCTATTCGTTAGAAAATTAAGTATCCATCTGCCCACTTTTTAAGTTATTACCTTTGCACGCATTTTGCGTGCTATTACAACATGATGGCAGAGTCTGTTTTTAGTGCATCTACATTTTGTTTGTCTTCCATTACATGTAGGAGCATGTCATAATGATCCAGTAGTTGTGAAAGACAGGAGCGACATGTTCTTAACGCCCTGCCACTTTCAGTTATGTAAATCCTTGTGGTTTGTGTTCTCGCTTATTAAAACTCAAAAGACTTTTATAATGTGGGACGTCAGTGCTGTCGGTCTAGAGTTCTCTGATATTGCTTTGCTGCCTTTGTGGAGTGGGTGATTTCTGTTGTTTTTAGCTCCCTCTCCAAAGAATATTTAAGGCACGAAATAGGGGCTTCTTTCACTTCTTGATAAACATGGAGTTCCATGACTCTGGGCTTGAGACAGAGTTCAAAACTACCTCTCACTACCACAACCAACCAACCAACCAACCAATCAACCTCCCTCACTACCATCACCACAACGTTTACCACCAATCTCCTTCACCACCAAAACCATCACCACTAATACAACCACTACCATCACCCCCTCCTCCCTCAATACCACCACAATCACCACCACTTCACCCCCAGGCTCGCTGACTGATGCCACACTATTTACCCAGATTAACTTCGAGTTAACGTTGAAATTAACTTTTGTCTGTATCTGATGTGATAAATGAGCCCAGAGAGAGAGGCTGTGAACCGTGTACAGGAACACTAGTGTGGTGGGAGGCAGGGAGGGGAGGCTGGGAGAGGGAGGTTAAGGGAAAGAGAGATTTAGGGAAAGGGGGGTTCAGGGAAAGGGAGGATAAAGGAAAGGGAGATTCAGGGAAAGGGAGATTCAGGGAAAGGGAGATTCAGGGAAAGGGGGTTCAAGGAAAGGGAGGTTCAGGAAAAGGGAAGTTCAGGGAGACAGGCGCTTGGAGAAGGATTTATAGAGGGGGGAGGCACAGGAAAAGTGAGTCACGGTGATTGGGAGATAGGGAAAGAATTAGAGATGAAAAGGTAAGCATAGAGAGACAAAGAAGGAAGGATGAAGGGAAGGAGAGAGGAAGAGAAGAGGGAAGCATAGGGGGCCAGAGAAGGATAAAGGAAAGAAGAGACGAGAGGTTTGAAAGGAAGGAGAGAGGGATGGAATAAGAAGTGGACATATAGGTAAGGAGAGAGAGAGAGAGAGAGAGAGAGAGGGGTACTTGGAAACTCAATGATAGCTCAGCAGACAAGTGAATAAATTGTGTTGGTATACCTTAGATATACCTTTGAAGAGTTTCGAGAGTTTAACTACTCTCAGAGCCCGGTCATGGGCCAGGCTCGTCTGGTGCTTGAAATTTTACACAGAGTTAGTACATGTTGTCTCATATTACTGTGACATGGAAAACAAGTTTTTTGCACTGACAGGATCGTTCATCTATATTTTTGTGTGACCATCAAGATGAAAAGTAAACTTTTACAAACTTTTACTAATACACGAATAACCATCACATAGGTGAGAGGAGCTTACGACGACGTTTCGGTCAGACTTGGACCATTTACAAAGTCACACTAACACGAAAGAGAGGGAGCCAGTATCTATAGGCGAGGGGGGGGGGCAGGGACGGGACCAAGAGAGGAAGAAAAAGAAGTATACCCGTACCGTTACTTTCCTGTGTGCGTCTTAGTAGCTCTTAATCCAGTAATATTTCCTTTCTAACTTATGAGGGTTGATCTGAGACCGTGTCTTTGAAAAACAAGGGTACTGAGATAATATTTTTACAGCCGCCTCTCTTCATACATAAGGGAAATTACAAAAAAAAAAAACCGAGCCCTAGCTATCTTAAGGAAACTTGACAGCTTCCTTAAGTCCCTCGTCAGCCGAGCTCTGATTATACGTTGAAATGTGCACGGCAAGTATCCACAGCGTGATAAAACGAGCCGTTAACGAGGAAGCCTGGTCTGGGACGGGGCCGCGAAGGTAGTGACCACCAGATTTGTCTCCAGGTAAACAGCAAGTATCTATTGGGCTGTGAGATGGTCACCGCATGGAGAAGACTCAGGCCAGGACCCGTCCTGGCGAACCTACCTGTACCTGTTAGAGGGAGGAGTGCGGACAAGACAGAAGGTAGTAGTAAGTGGAAAGGCACTGACGGGTGAGGAACGAGATTGACCTCCTTATTGAGAGCTCTGAAATTAACTTCTCGATGACGTTTATCATATGAAGAGGCATGACTGACAGATGCTTATTACCGGGTGGGTCTGAGAGTTTCCCGAGTGCTTTGGAGAGCTTTGCATATATAATGTATATATATATATATATATATATATATATATATATATATATATATATATATTATGTCGTGCCGATTAGGTAAAACTTGCGATTTTGGCTTAAATAACAACGCTCATCTTGCCATACGAGACAAGCGAAAATTTGTGTATGCAATAATTTCGCAAATATCATTCTGAACCTAACGAAAAAGATATATTTCATTGTGTTTGTTTATTATTAAATTATTGTAAACGTATCTAAAATATATTTAGTTGGATTAGGCTAAATTAAATTGCGCTTGTTGTAATAAGGTTAGGTAAGTTTTCTAAGATTCTTTTGGTGCAAAATTATAATTTTTTACATAAACATTAATGAAAAAAAATGTATCTTTAAACGTATAAGAGAAAATTTTAGAAAGGACTTAATTTTAAATGAGTTCTTGCTAATTTACC
Organism: Cherax destructor; assembly: GCA_009830355.1. Taxonomy (NCBI): domain Eukaryota; kingdom Metazoa; phylum Arthropoda; class Malacostraca; order Decapoda; family Parastacidae; genus Cherax; species Cherax destructor. The sequence continues at coordinate 98,692 of WNWK01003225.1, read as the reverse complement.
AGTTTTACCTATTAGCCACGACATTATATATATATATATATATATATATATATATATATATATATATATATATATATATATATATATATATATTCTTCTTCTTTCTTTCAACACGTCGGCCGTTTCCCACCAAGGCGGGGTGGCCCAAAAGGAAAAACGAAAGTTTCTCCTTTTACAATTAGTAATATACACAGAAGAAGGGGTTACTAGCCCCTTGCTCCCGGCATTTTAATCGCCTCTTACGACACGCATGGCTTACGGAGGAAGAATTCTGTTCCACTTCCCCATGGAGATAAGAGGAAATAAGAACAAGAACTAGTAAGAAAATAGAAGAAAACCCAGAGGGGTGTGTATATATATATGCTTGTACATGAATGTGTAGTGTGACCTAAGTGTAAGTAGAAGTAACAAGACATACCTGAAATCATGCATGTTTATGAGACAGAAAAAGACACCAGCAAATCCTACCATCATGTAAAACAAATACAGGCTTTCGTTTTACACTCACTTGGCAGGACGGTAGTACCTCCCTGGGCGGCTGCTGTCTACCAACCTACTACCTCATATACTACCTCATATATATATATATATATATATATATATATATATATATATATATATATATATATATATATATATATATAAAGGTATCACCTTTTCACAAGAAAAAGGGGATACCTTAATATGTATACCTTTACCTTTGATATACTTTTGAAGAGTTTCGAGAGTTTCTCTACTCTGAGCCCGGCCATGGGCCAGGCTCGTCTGGTAACCTAGCTACTGTGAAAATTATTATTCCAAGTGCTTTTTTGATTTCTCACATAAAGAAATAGTTAAGGTAATTAAGCAACAAAAGTTTTATACGAGAGAGATGTGACTTTACAGGTAGAGTCAGTGAGTTGTTAGTTACCTCAGCCACTGAGGGGGGGGGATACATGACTTTACAGGTAGAGTCAGTGAGTTGTTAGTTACCTCAGCCACTGAGGGGGATGCATGATTTTACAGGTAGAGTCAGTGAGTTGTTAGTTACCTCAGCCACTGAGGGGGATACATGACTTTACAGGTAGAGTCAGTGAGTTGTTAGTTACCTCAGCCACTGAGGGGGATACATGACTTTACAGGTAGAGTCAGTGAGTTGTTAGTTACCTCAGCCACTGAGGGGGATGCATGATTTTACAGGTAGTCAGTGAGTTGTTAGTTACCTCAGCCACTGAGGGGGGATACATGACTTTACAGGTAGAGTCAGTGAGTTGTTAGTTACCTCAGCCACTGAGGGGGGATACATGACTTTACAGGTAGAGTCAGTGAGTTGTTAGTTACCTCAGCCACTGAGGGGGGGGGATGCATGATTTTACAGGTAGAGTCAGTGAGTTGTTAGTTACCTCAGCCACTGAGGGGGGATACATGACTTTACAGGTAGAGTCAGTGAGTTGTTAGTTACCTCAGCCACTGAGGGGGGGGATGCATGATTTTACAGGTAGTCAGTGAGTTGTTAGTTACCTCAGCCACTGAGGGGGGGGATACATGACTTTACAGGTAGAGTCAGTGAGTTGTTAGTTACCTCAGCCACTGAGGGGGGGGATGCATGATTTTACAGGTAGTCAGTGAGTTGTTAGTTACCTCAGCCACTGAGGGAATGGATACATGACTTTACAGGTAGTCAGTGAGGTGTTAGTTACCTCAGCCACTCAGCGGGGGAGAAACATTTCCACAGTTCTGAAACGTTTACCCTGGTTGCATGTCAGGTAAAAACTATGAGTGACATGTCAGGTAAATAAACAATTATGAGTGACATGTAAACAAAATTTATGAATGACGTTTCAAATAAAAGTGAATTTGTCAACATAGCTTATAGTCCCCATAAATTTTATGTATCATGAACGAATATAATTGATACAATCCTGGACTTACATACAGATAGTAATCACTACTATTTTTTAAAGCGTAACTCCTATTACTGGTATATTCCGTTCTTCCACTGATTTGCCTGTTACAACCTTCCCGGTCTTGCGAAAATCTGCGGGCGCTTAAAAATCTCTCCCATGAATAAACAGAGCCTTAGACTTGCCCATTTCTAATGCTGTATTTATGTTGCTTTAATCTTAGTTTAAGACTTTTTTCAGTTCCCTTCTCCCCCCCACACACACATACACAAATACATACATACATATACCTTTGATATACCTTTGAAGAGTTTCGAGAGTATCTACTCTCTGAGCCCGGCCCTGGGCCAGGCTCGTCTGGTGCTTGCCTGGTCAACCAGGCTGTTGCTGCTGGAGGCCCGCTGCCCCACATATCCATCACAGCCTGGTTGATCTGGCACCTGGTGAAGATACTTGTCCAGTTTCCTCTTGAAGGCTTCTACACTGGTTCCAGCCGTGTTTCGGATATCTTCTGGTAAGATGTTGAATAGTCTGGGACCCCGGATGTTAATACAGTGCTCCCGTATTGTCCCCACCGCACCCCTGCTCCTCACTGGGTTTATTTTACACTTTCTCCCATATCTCTCACTCCAGTATGTTGTTATGGCAGTGTGCAGATTTGGGACCAGGCCCTCAGCATTTTGTACAAAGAATCTTGTAGACACAAGTATCAATATTTTTGGGACAATTCATAATAAGATAGGTTGCCATCACTACACCCTCTCGTCCACATCCACAATAAGTATTAAATGCAACAAACCAAAAACTGTAGGGAAATATCAGTCGCTAACAGGAACTATGATAGCAAATAACAGTAGATAAACTGGAAAGTAGCGAGCTGTTGTTGAAAGACTGCTGGTGACACCACGGTACCATCAGTCTTCACCAGCTTACACCTCACTATATTCACCCCTCACAGTCACCCAGAATCACTCACCATTACCCTGACCACCACTACCACCTACCCCTGAAACTCCCCATCAACCCCCACAAGACATGGAAAGCCAGGATAGTGTTTGTCCACGATGTATCGGTCATGTGGAATATTCTCGTCACATTTCGTGACAGATATGCGGCACTAGGATACATTTGAAGTGTATTGATCTGACTGACGAAGACAAAGAATGCAACACAAAATAACACTATTTTCTGGATAACCGAGAAATACCTGGATTTATTCTTAAAGGTCATAAAAGCAGTGTTCAACATCCCTACGTCAAATTAGGAGTCATTTATATCTTGACCTTCCAGAGACCAAAAACAATCTGGTATAGACCACCAAAGGGGGACAGGTACCAGAAACGTCACCACTGGAGTAATCCATGTTGAAGGTGTACACTCCCTGGCTCCCAGTGCCGAAACTGGAACTGATACTGGAGATCTGGTGCGTCTGGAGCTAATACCGGTGCTGGGGTGGGTCTGGAGTTAATGCTGGTAATACCAGTTGAGATTCTGATCCTGGCCCTTTCACCATTACTGGTGATTCAGGTGCTTGCGACGCAGATGGCTCTAGGATTTGTGCAGTTTCTCGTACTAACGAGGCTGGTGGTTGCACTGGTGATAGTATTGCTATCATTGTTGCCTCTGGTTCTGGTACCAGTGCTTCCGTCAGTACTGGCTATGGCTCTGGTACTGACCCAGAAATTACACCAGCTGGAAACTCGGAGCCCCGAAACCACAGCCAACGGAAACAGAAACAGGCACATTCTATGCTTGGGGCATCTGCAAATACGGCCCTACCGGCACTGACAAAAGGGTAACCTGCATATGGAACTATCCCCCAAAAATATCGGAATCTCCTAGATAAAAGTACGTACTTCTTGAGGTACTTCGAGCTCTTTCACCTCAGAATTTGACGTAGTTCAATAAACTGGCCAGACCACCACAAGAACTCAAATATGACCAAGCAAACTATAATCATACAATTAACGGAGTTTTTATCACCAGGAAGCGGAACAAAATGCTAAGAAATGTTAAGAATGTATCACCACCTAGGAGCTATGCTGGACTGGAATCAAAAACAGAGATGGGCTTATCAGATCCACAAATAATAAGTCCAACCAACAAGCCTCCTCAGCACAACAACTAACAATGTATCATCTCTCGTGTTTGCAATGTACAAGGCTTCTAATCGAAGAACAATAAAATACCATTTGTCAGTAGTCTTCTCAAGGAATCAAATGTAATAATTGCAGCTTTCGTGGAGACTCGTATAAAAGAGTACGTTTTGATAACAAAACATTGATTCCAGGGTACAGCCTATTAAGATGCAACCAGAAAAAATAGGCAGCAAGAGGGAGGGGGTTCGGCCCGTATGTTAATAGTCGCTCATATTCTGAGTTACTGAACATCACTAATGATGTAGTCAGAGTTCGGGCAGTTAAAATAAAGACCCAGAACCTAGTTTTTGTGGTTGTGTATAAACCACCGGATGCAACCTTCCAACAGTTGAAGCACCAGTTACTGGAGATCGAGCATTGTCTTGATACCCTTGAACCCATCCCCAGATATCCTGCTGCTTGGCAACTTCAGTTTAAGACATCTTAATTGGAAGACTTTAGTAAGGACTGTAATTGCAGAGAGAGTCCCTGGAGTTAGCTTGGAGGAACATTACTGCACAACAGATTTACTAAATCTCCACAATAAATTCTCCCTAAGCTATCAGATTGTTGAACTGAACAGACTGGGAAACACCCTCGACCTTATATTTACGAACATTGAAGACCTAGTCCGGGACATAATGGTGTCGAAGAGCGAAATCTCAAACCTCAACATAAACTCGGTACAGACCTGCGTGCACAAGGGCCTGGGACAGACCTGCGTGCACAAGGGCCTGGGACAGACCTGCGTGCACAAGGGCCTGGGACAGACCTGCGTGCACAAGGGCCTGGGACAGACCTGCGTGCACAAGGGCCTGGGACAGAGAAATATGATCAGTTTTGAAGGCGATTTTAATATGAATTTCAACAAGAACAATATCATATGGGATCGAATAAATCGTGAAAATAGCGAGACATGCTGGTATTGTGACGACACAAAATCAAAACCAGTTCCTCTGGAGAATGAGATCTTTGGATCTCTCGTTGTATCCTCCAAACACGTACCTCTACGACAAAGGAGAAGATGTAAACTCAGAGAGAGGAAAGGAGGGAGGGAGAGAGAGAGAGAGAGAGAGAGAGAGAGAGAGAGAGAGGGGGGGGGGAGGTAGGGAGGGAGGGAGAGGGAGGGAAGGAGATAGAGAGGCAGACACACACAGACAGAGAGACGCGCTCCCTCTACAGGCGAAGACAACAGATAACGGCTCTCAAAGGCAACAGACTCTCTGAAGCACAAAGGGAAACTCTGGTTAAAGAATGGAGAACATTGAGCACAAACTGATTGCATTATATAGAGTTTAAGAGAAGCAGAGAGCAAAGAGCCATAAATGAAATTAGGAGAAATCCAAAATACTTCTCATATGGAGAATTCAGAGAGAAAAACCACATCTAGTATAGGGCCTTTACTTAAACAATGACAATAAGGAAGTGAGTAAAATACTGAAGCCACAATACATCTCTGAATTAAGTGAACCACTCGCAAGTCTATAGATCGATGACCCAAACAAGTTTTTCATAAATGAGACTCAAAACCCTGCCAACTTCTACAATTTCCAATGTAGACTTCTTTCCCTTTGACTTTAAAGAAGCCATCGAAAGCATGCAAATACATTCTGCCCCAGACCCAGACTCATGAAATCCCATACTTATAAAAAAAATTAAGAAACCATTGTCTCTGGCCTTTAGTATTTTGTGGAGGAGTCTGGGCACAGGTGTCATCCCAAAGTCATTGGAAAACCATTGATATTGTCCCACTTCGCTAAAGAGGCAGTAAAGCAATTGCAAAAAAAAAAAAATCTGTAGACCGATAACCATAACTTCACACATGAAAATCTTTGAATGAGTCCTAAGAAGCAAGACTACCAGTCACATGGAATTACAGGAATTGCACAATCCAGGGCAGCATAGGTTTCGGACAGGTCTCTCGTGTCTTTCACAATTGCTAGATCATTACGATGCTGTCCTAGATGCACTGGAAGACAAGCTGATGATTTTGAGAATAGTTCGACAAATGCGACCGTCGTGGTTGAGCACAAAAAGCGTGCAAAAGGAATAACTGGGCAGATGGATATTTAACTTCTTAACAAATAGAACCCAGAAAGTAGTAGCAAAGTGAGTGCGATCTCTCTCAGTATATACCTCCGCTTGTTTATGCGTAGTGGATTGATATAAAATCGCTCGTATGTTCAGAACGTACCGGAGGAGAATAAAATAACTGGAAACCATACCTGAGGCTCACTGGTGTGACCGGGGCTAAGAAGAAACATGGCTTGTAACCAGGGTACCTAGCTTTATGTGGCATCTGTAGCTGATTGGTCTAATGTGTCACATTGGAGAGCTATGCCACTCTCCTCATGTGGGTTCGAATCCTGCTAACTTCGATCTTTCTACTTTAACAGTAAACCATGTGGGTATAAATAGCACGCCCAGCAGCCCGTCGCTCTCTGGTTCCGTTGCGCTGTTAATCTTAACCCAAGGACTTAATGCTTCTCATTTGCTTAATACTTTCATGAATCGACTTTCTCTTGTGGTTAGTAATTTACTCTCATCCTCACTGGTTCACTTGCGCGCTCTCGCTCTCTCTCTCACACACACACACACACACACACACACACACACACACACACACACACACACACACACACACACACACGCACGCACGCACACACACACACACACACACATACTGGCCTGCTTATTCAATTGTTTTTCGTACACACGACCGCTGTATTGGGTGACGGACTGTCTGGCTGGCTAGCAGGAAGTGCAGGATGCTTGAGTTGGCTGCCAGATTCGGCACAGTGATGAGTGGGTAGGTGGTTGAGTGAGTGGGTAGTTGGTTGTGTGAGTGGGTGGGTAGGTGAGTGGGTAGGTGGTTGAGTTGTAGATCTAGGTATGCATATACTGTTTCAAGAGTATATATATATATATATATATATTTTTTTTTTTTTTATAAAATATAGGATGGGGTCCACCTCTAGTGCAAATTGTGGGACCCATAGCCTCGGAGAAGTGGATAAAAAGGCATCAAGGAAGAATATTTATATATATATATATATATATATATGTCGTGCCGATTAGGTAAAACTGGTCAATTAGCATGAACTCATCTAAAGTTAAGTCCTTTCTAAAATTTTCTCTTATACGTTTAAAGATATATTTTTTTCATTTATGTTAATGTAAAAATTTATAATTTTGTACCAAGAGAAACTTTAAAACCTACCTAACCTTATTACAACAAGCGCAATTTAATTTAGCCTAACCCAACTAAATATATTTTACATACGTTAACATTAATTTAATAATAAACAAACACAATGAAATATATTTTTTTCGTTATGTTCAGAATGATTTTGGCGAAATTATTGCATACACAAATTTTCACTTGTCTTATATGGCAAGTTGAGCGTTGCTATTTAAGCCAAAATAGCAAGTTTTACCTAATCGGCACGACATATATATATATATATATATATATATAATCAGGCTTTCGACGTCATAAATCCTTAGAATTAGTCGATTAGAGTGAGGGAGAATCCAGGAGCTAGGGCTCGACCCCTTCAAACGTATATTTCTGCACAAATACAGAGAGTGCACATATCGAGCGACGCATACATGTATGTCAGAAGATCTCATATTCAAAGGTCACAACAGCAAGGAAAAACGAAGGTTGGAGAACCAGAATCTTCAAGACAAGAGATGACAAGCCAGTCATGATACTTAAAAAGTCACTTGTTGTCTCTAGGGTGAAACACTGCTGTACTCTAACACCCCCATGTTATGGGCAGAATTGTATTGCTCATCTCCAGAATGTATAGACTAATAATATAAAGGACCTCTGCTTGTATAAATTGTCAAGCACCTAAATTATTGGGAACGTTTCAGGTTCCCCGATTTATTCTCCTTGTAAAATACCTAAATGTTACATGAACGTTTTCGGAGGTCAGTGCCCCCGCTGCCGGTCCCAGACCAGGCCTGCTAGTGGATCAAGGCCTCGTTAATCAGGCTGTTATTGCTAGCCCCACGCCATCCAACGTACGAACCACATCTTGGCTGGTCAAGAATCAATTTGAGGAATTTATCAAGTTCCCTCTTGAAGACTGCCAGAAGTTTGTAATTTTCTTTGTGCACAAAAGGAGGCGTTGAAAAGTAGTGGACCTCTGACAGTTATTTATTTTTCTTTTAGTGTACTCTAGGTCCCTTGTTTTTATACCAAGTGATTTCGTTATGCAGGTTAGCGACCAGTCCATCCAGGATTTTGTAGGTGTGGATCATGATATACCTTTCTCCCCTACATTCCTAAGGGTATAATTCAAGGAGCTTCAAGAGTTCCCAGTAGTTCAATTGTTTGAATGTATGGATTGTGAAAGAATTCTATACATTTTCTGGCTTAGCAGTCTCGCAGGCCTTAAAAGGGAACTGGGGATGCATAAGTATACAACAGTATTCCAGCCTGGAGAGAACAAGTGAAATGAAGTGTATCATTAATGGTTTAGCATCTCACGTTTCGATCGTTTTAGTTAGCCATCACATAGGCGAGGAAAATACATTATAATTTACATAAGGAAAATTCTATAGCAATTAGTCCCATATCTGCACACACAGATCACTCACTATGAAAGTGAGATGCTCGGCAGACTGTGCAAAATACCCTCACTGAAAAAAACACTGGTGCAGCCAGTACACTGAGATAACACAATGAATAGTAAGGAGACCAAGACGTTTCTGCACCCTGCCTTCGTTCATACCGGGAATTACCAGCAGACCCCTAACTGTCCTTGTCAGGAAATTTTATAAGTTTAGCCAGTTCTTGATCATCCTCACTGTGTGTCTAGCACCAACAACCGGGGTAATGAGGCCATCTACTGAGAGAGCTGGTTTGCGACTGGACCGCAGGGCCGCCCCGAAACATACTCCAGGCAACCTCCAAGAATATATGGGATAAATTATGGTCGAAATACATGTACTCACTTTAGTATAATATCGCAGAGAAGCGCGTCCTAGTTTGCATGTCATCCAGTCAATTTACAATGGTCGACGATATTTACAGATGCAATGCACACGTGTGGAAGGAATAGTGATGTTTATATTAACATAAATACAAGAAATAAGTTGTGTGATATAGCGAAAGAAAACGAAGGTTGTGAATCATGAAGTTGCTTATTGAAGCTCATACAATAACAATGATATAATTCCACAGGGGTTAAGTAATGTTTGCGAAAATTAAAGATTATTCGATTAGTGCATATACATAATCTCACATTTACATGTAAATTACTATGTAGCGCAGTTCACCCGGGTGTTATTGGGTGCTACCTGATGCTGGTAATTGTGAAGACGGATGCTGGTAGGAAGGGCTCTTCTGAGGCTGGTTTGGAGGGAGGTTAAAACACTTGATGGTATTGGGTGTTACAAGAGGCCACACCAGACTCCCTTTAGCAAGGCAAATACGACAGTAGATATCGACGAAAAATGTATTCTTGTTAGATTTTGCGCTAAGAACACGAGAATCATTGCTGAGCATCAAGAGTCCGAGTTAGTACTTCGGATGTAGATAAACGAGGAAGCCACTGTGTGGCGAAACGTTTCTACAATAAAGATACCCAGGTGTGTTGCACATGTGTCTAATTTATCAGTATCTAATTTATCAAGTGTGAGTATAGAGAGACAATGATCAAAACAGTCTTTTATTTTGATAGCGTTTCTCCCAGGGTAGAGCTTTGTCGTGTTCTTCAGCAACTACCCTCTGAGAGAGGCTTTCCTAATAAAAGCTTTGCATTTTATGTCTTCATACCCAGAGTTAATAAATATATATACATGTGATTTACCTGTGACTTGTTTTGGGCGTTTTCCTACTCCCACCGCCCGACCCTGAGCCAGGCCTACCTGATTATTACCTGGTCGACTAGGCTGTTGCTGTTGGCGGCCCGTCGACCCACATATCCACCACAGCCTGGTTGATCTGCCATACCGCAGAGGTTGAGATCTACCTTCTTAAAAACCTCTACACTGGTCCAAGTAATATTTCTGTTTTTGTTGATTGAAGAGTTTAGGCCCATGGATGTTGATAGTGCTCTCGTATTGTGCTCGTGGCAGTATTTTACGCTTCCATATTCCTCACTCAAGTAAATTGTTATGGTAGTGCGCAGATGTAGTGTCAAGCCTTCCAATATCTTCCATAAGTATATTAACGCGTCTGTCTCTGGTCTTCCCTACCGAGACTACATTACTATAACACCCTAATGGTTACTGAACACCTAAAGTACCACAAAAATATATATCGTAATTTATGCCTGGAAGATGCGGAAGGTACTGGTTCTTGCTCTGTACACTGAAATAATTCAGGAGAGAAAAGATCTTGGACCGGGCCGCTTGGCGTTGACCCCTGGAACTCTCTCCAGGTAAACTCCAGGTAGATTGTTCAGAATGCCAACATCGCTCACATCTCCATTATATCTGGAAAATTTCACGAAAGCCAGGAAAATGATTGGGTGGATATTGAGAACTTTCAAAACAAAGGAAATAAGGCCAGTGGTGACACTATTCAAATCACTATTCAGATGCTTTCTCGTTTAGAGTATTGCTCAGTGTTGACTGCCTCGTTTAAGGTAGGGGAGATATCAGAACTGGAACAGATGCTAAGAACACTTACGGCAAACATATATCCAATAAAGCATTTAAATTTAGGGGAACGCCCCAAAGTTCTAAATATGTACTCATTGGATTTAGATTTTGTCGCCGAAGTGGCTGGTTTATTATGCACCCCATATCCATCCTGTGTATGGTAACGCAAGAGCATTTGGATACGAGTTGGGCGAGGAAGATACATGATAATATATACATGGAAAGTACTCGAGATTCTAGTCCCAAATTTGCGCATTGCCGTAACAACATACTGGAGTTCGAGATATGGCAGAAAATCTAAAATAAACCAAGTGAAAAGGAGAGTCGCTGGGGGTACAATAAGAGAACATTGTATCAACATCTGTATTCCCAGACTATTCAACATTTTACAAGAAGATATCAGAAACACTGCTGGGACAAGTGTAGAAGGCTTCAAGAGGAAACTGGACAAGTATCTCCACCATGTACCAGATCAACCAGGTTGTGGTGGATATGTGGGGCCATCGGGTTGCCAACAGGAACAGCCTGGTTGATCAAAAAAGCACCAGACAAGTCTGACCCAGGTCCGGGGTCCGGGAGTAGAAAACTTTGGCTACTCATCGAAGGTAAATAAAAGAATTTGAGAAGCTCTTGAGGAAGTTTGGTGAGCAGCCTCGCTGAGATGTGTGCAGCAAACACCAACAGTTTCACTGATCACTCTTGTTAACAATGAGGCGTGGTGGGACTGGATTACGGGGGTTGGTCACTCTCTGATATCCCTGTTAACGGTTTCGTGAGTTTTCCTTCGCTCACAGCCCGGTCTGGGACTAGGCTTGACTGTTGATTGTCTGGTCACTCAGGCTGTTGCTATTGGCGGCTCGCTGACCCCGAAACCATCTTCTGGGAGGTAGAAAGTCAACGAAATTTGAGAGCTACTAGTGGACTGACAGGCGACCTTCGTCACCATAACAACCATAATCACAGTTCTCTATATAGCAATGCTGCCGCCCCCGCCGCCCACAACCACCACCACCACAACCACCACCACCACCACCACAACCACCACCACCACCACCACACACTACCACCACGCACCACCACCACACACTACCACCACGCACCACCACCACCACCACAATCACCTCCATACACCATCACAACCACACACAATATCTACAATCTTTAAGAAGAATTACCAATAGGCCCCTGGCTGCCTTCAAGGGGGAGCTGGACAGATACTTAAAGTCAGTACCTGATCAACCGGATTGTGGTTAGTACGTTGAACTACGTGCGGCCAGCAGTAACAGCCTGGTTGATCAGGCCCTGATCCACAGGGAGGCCTAGTCAAGGATTGGGCCGCGGGGGCGTTGACCCCCTCCGGAACACCCTCCAGGTAGGTAGACACACCATTACCACCACCACACACCATCATCGCCACCATACATTACCATCACAATACACCATCTATCGCTTCACATCAACTACCACCACACATCGCCATTACCCACCACAACGACCCATTACCCACTACCGCCCACCACTACCACCCACCACTACCACCACCTGCCTCTAGTTATTCCGCTTGGCTGGTGCCCTCTCATCAAAATGCTGCCTCACTTCTGCATCACGCTGACAAAAGACACGAGCTTCATGTCACCCACGCTCTCTAGTGTCTTCATCAGATAACTCTCTGATACTATCTCTTTTGAGAATGTTGTTGTGGTGTATTTCTCTTCTCTCTCTCTCTCTCTCTCTCTCTCTCTCTCTCTCTCCGATATTTCTATGTGAAAAAGGTAACAAAATCAAGTGTAGTTAGTACACCAAGGATAACTCTTTAGTGTAAAGGGGCCAAGACTTTTCAACGCTCTCCCTCCATGAATAAGGAGAATTAGCAGCAGATCTCTAGCTGTCTTCTAAAGGAAACGTGTCGAGTTTGTCAAGTCAGTTCCTTGACAGCTGGGCTGTGATGCCTGCGTGCAGCCAGCACCAACAGTCTAGCAACAGTAGACCTGGTCTGGGCACCGAGCCCTGGGAACAGTGGTCTGGAATTGTCTGCAGATTAACTCTAGGTAACGTAAATATGTGAAATTATCTTTGGCATGTTACCTTAATAAGTTAAAAATGTATTGTTGAAAGAGGAAAGTAGACTGGTAAATCATCGAGACAGCTTCATTAGTAACACGACATTCATTCACTGTGAACTATTAACTTCACAATGGTATGTAGTTTCAGTCAGAAATGAGGTGATGTGGCAAGGTTAAGTCAGATTCCATACCCCCGACCCACCGCCACTATGGTTTAGCTGTAGTAAGCCCGTTATGGCTGTTGAGGAGGCCTTTTAAATGGTTAATGGCTACACCCCTGTTACGTTAGCACTGCACACTATAGGCGGCTTTTTTGCTTTGGCTCTATTACAGAGCCATCATATGACGTAAGACTCTGGCCTGGAGAGTTTTCCAGATAATTTACCTTCCATCAGAACTTTTTGCAGGTCACTTTAGTATAAGGGGAATGATGTTAAACTGTTCACTCTGCTATAGAGAGGAATTTTTCTAGGTTATTGTTGTTATTATTCGTCTTTGAAATTTCCTTGATTTTCTTCAGTGGTTCATTAAGAGAATCTTAAAAACTCTCAGTGCTTAAATATTTTTCCTTGACTCCAAATTTAGTGTTATATTTATAAGTTTCAAGGATATGTCAGTGCTAGAGCACTTAGCTCCCTTCAGCGCTGCTGTGCTGCTGCCGACAGTATCTTCACTCGGTAACTATATACTATTAACCCCATTCACTTTTGTGTGGGTAGGTTATCGTACAGGTATAGCAACAGTGTGGTGGCAGTTCTAACTCTGTTTTTCTATCTCATTCTCGATTATTTTCTTTTGGGAAGGGTAGCCAAGACGCTTTCAGTGAATAGCTGTATGTTTATCATGTATGGTTCATGTGTTGGCAGGTTGGGATTGGAACTGTAAAGCTGTTTCATACTCAAATTCTAATCTTGATGCATAGCAGATGGTATCTCATGTAGTGTTTTTGCGCCACGTGTTGTGATTCTGGTCGCTAATTTGGCAGCTTCATCTGCAAACTAGATTCATTAGGGTCGTGTGTAGTTTTACTTCACTCTTCATTCAGGACCTGTGAAATGCTCAAGAGAGATGTGATCAGTGTTAAGTTGTCCTGTAGTGTGTGTGTCAGTGTTAAGTTGTCCTGTAGTGTGTGTGTCAGTGTTAAGTTGTCCTGTAGTGTGTGTGTCAGTGTTAAGTTGTCCTGTAGTGTGTGTGTCAGAGTGGAAAGTAGCAGTGAAAACCCTGTAAATAACAGTGGTGCCGCTGCTGCTGATGCTTTTGTTGTTCTAAGTTCCTATTGACGACACGTTTTAGGGGTTTTGCATACCTGTGGCTGCATATTAAAAACAGATTTCAAAGTTTCTATCTTAACAGCCCATCCTGAGGTTTAACATTTTCATTGACTGCTTGATCAACTAGACCGTTGCTGCCCACTGACCTACATATCCTTCACAACCTGGTTGATAGGGTAGTTTTAAGTGGTCTAATTTGCTCTTGAAAAATTCTACCGTGGTTCCGGCAATACTTCTTATATCTGCTGAAGTGTTTATCTAATTATGCCTATGGCACCTCTTCTATTCGCTGAATTTATTCAACACTTCCTCCTGTATCTCTCACTACAGTAAATGGTTATGTCGGTGTAGATTGGGAATCAAGTATTATATCTGCACATGTTATCAGGTATCCTATTTTTGTTTTTCGTTTCATTTCATATTCCCAGTTGTTTACATGTCTTATTGTTTCTATATTCATTGCAATAGAGCACATTTGATTGAAATCGCATCATTAAAGATTCATTATTAAATGCACATGCTATGAATGATCATGCATCTACCTCATTTTTTTTATGGAAGCGAGAAACTGCCAGGCAGTTCTGAGCACCTCTTAGTAAAGAAGTTTATCATGACTTATGGTGATAGCCACTAAATTCAGTTAGGTATCAGGGGCCCTTCTCTATGCACGTCTGTTCTGATTTGCTCTTTCCTTTCCGATTCGTCTCAACTATGTATTCCAAATGTTAATATGTGGTGATCGATTGCACATTGAAAGTTTCAAAATTTATATAATATATTGTATGTTTTCTGAGTGATTATCTTATCTAGCCTGGTCGGTTCGTCGTCTTCCCTCATTTGTATTGGTATTTCAACATGTCGGAAAGCTTCTAGTTGGCTACTCCAATAACTTTGTTCCATAAGTTTTTTTATCCCGATTCTGAGTCTTCGTTTACCCAATCTATTGCAATAGATTCGGCACAACTCTTAGGCACAACTCTTTAGGCACAACTCTTTAGCATGGTTAGTGTGGCCTTCTTGATGTATGTTTATGTCTGAGCCAGAAGTTATTAGGGAAATTAGTTGTGACACCGCTACAACTATTTTAGCTTCTCTGTGGGTATTTAAAATCCAAGCGAGTTACATCACCTCGAATTTCCACTTCTTTATGTATAGTGGCGTCCACGTCTCTGTCTGCCTCGGACCTCTGGTATTATGGTGATGTACTGCGTCAAGGCCGTCGGTGGAGAGCCAAATATATTTTATTGTTATTTGATGACACTATCGGACTTCGCTGAGATGTGACAGTCACTTCTAAATGCAGCCAAGACTCGGATGATTATTTTAGCGGACGTGAGGGGCATTATGGCGTGCCCAGTGGCAACACTAGGCTGCACCACACCAAAGGTTATGGTCGGTTGTCTGCTTCTAGTGCCACTAGCCTCTGTGACGTTAGTTGCCCCCGTAAGGCCCTTGTGGAATTAAAACGAAGCACAGACAGAAGGTCAGCTGCAGTTATGACACTGAGGGCAACGTAGCTAGTAGCTGAATTGTCTAGTACGTGGTGTGACTTTTTAATATTACTTGATAAGAAGGTAAGAGTGGTTGTGGGTCCTGCTGGGGCTGCTAGCTACTGTTTATTGCTGCTAGATGCTTCTGCTGCTAGATGCTGCTGCTTCTGCTGCTAGATGCTGCTGCTTCTGCTGCTATATGCTGCTGCTTCTGCTGCTAGATGCTGCTGCTGCTTCTGCTGCTAGATTGTGCTTCTGCTGCTAGATGCTGCTGCTGCTGCTTCTGCTGCTAGATGCTGCTGCTGCTGCTGCTTCTGCTGCTAGATGCTGCTGCTGCTGCTGCTAGATGCTGCTGCTGCTAGATGCTGCTGCTGCTGCTGCTAGATGCTGCTGCTGCTAGATGCTGCTGCTGCTGCTGCTTCTGCTGCTAGATGCTGCTGCTGCTGCTGCTAGATGCTGCTGCTGCTAGATGCTGCTGCTGCTAGATGCTGCTGGTAGATGCGGCTGCTGTTGCTATTTATTACTGCGTTTCATCTTGATGCCAGTGAGTGGCTCTTAGTTCAAAGAACTGGACATATATATTCCCTTTCCTTAGAGCAAATCCCATTTTCTCAGGAGCTTTATGACCCCGAGGGCTTTAGCTCCCTTCATGAATGTAATAAAGCTGCTACTGCTGCTACCTCTATTGCTACTACCTCTGTTGCTACTACCTCTACTGCTGCTGGTACTGCTACTGCTTCTATGACTACTTTTACTGCTGCTGCTACTGCCTCTATGACTACTTTTACTGCTGCTGCTACTGCCTCTATGACTACTTTTACTGCTGCTGCTACTGCCTCTATGACTACTTTTACTGCTGCTGCTACTGCCTCTATGACTACTTTTACTGCTGCTGCTACTGCCTCTATGACTACTTTTACTGCTGCTACTACCTCTTCTGTTACTACTACTACTGCTGCTGCTGTTGCTGTTGCCGCAGTTGCACCTACTTCTACTGGGGCTGTTTTTTCTACGGTTGTCGCTGTTACTGCTACATTTGATGCTGCTACTTGTATTGTTGCTACTTCTGTTATTGTTATTTATACCGATATTAGATGCTGCAACTGCTACTGTTGCTACCACGTACTGGTGCTGCTGATTCTGCTGCTAGCTGCTACTGCTGCTGCGAGCTGCTACTATACATTTTGGAAATACTCGTCCGATGCATTCGCGATATCACTATATTTTAGACATTTTACTCGTCTTGCAGAGCGTCCAGTGTTGTGGTCCAGCGTTTGTGAAGAGGAACCAGCAAGTGTAGTTCTTAAGTGTAGAGCTGGTAGGATGTTTTGTTTTGTAATCTCTCTCTCTCTCTCTCTCTCTCTCTCTCTCTCTCTCTCTCTCTCTCTCTCTCTCTCTCTCTCTCTCTCTCTCTGTCTCTCTCTCTCTCTCTCTCTCTCTCTCTCTCTCTCTCTCTCTCTCTTCTGTAATTCTTTGTAGAATGTTTACCTGGGATTTACATGACAGTTTCGTTGGCAACGCCTCAGTGGCCCAGTCCCAGACCAGCCTGTTAATGATAGTCCAACGTACACACCACAGTCTGGCTGATCAGGAACTGACTCATATTCTTAAAGAGAACAAGGGGTCTGTTGATAACTCTTCTTATGTATGAAGGGAGAGGGTTGAAGAAGAGACTTGGCCCCCTTACACTTTATCATTTCATAATTTTATCAGGGAACGGGTAGGGCTTGAACCCATGGCAAGTGAGTCCAAAAACTCAGACCAGTGCGTTAACAACTCGGCCAGTTGGCTGTAATAAAATTCATCCGTGATGTGTTGGCCATCGTGTTATTACGATTTCGTAAATCTCATAATCTCACTGCACCTTCGCTTTTCGGTGGATGTATTTTGTACAGACCGCCAAGTCTCTTGCTTTCATAGGGAGTAATTTCGGTGTGCAAGTTTGGAACCAGTCCTAGAAATTTCCAGGTGTAAATTATAATGTATCTTACGTTCGTGGTGGTAGTAATGACGATAGTGTTGATGGTGGTAACGATGGTGTTAATAGTGGTGGTAGTAAGGGTAATCACCAACGTTGGTGTGGTAGTGGTAGCTATAATCGAAGTATTGATTGTAGTAATGATATTGATGGTAGTATCGATTGTAGTGATGGTCACAGCGAAAGTCGTAATAGTGTTGATGGCAATGGTAGCAGGGGATAGTCGTAATAATGGTGACGGTAGTAACGATAGTGATGACGGTAGTAACGATAGTGATGACGGTAGTAACGATAGTGGTGACGGTAGCAACGATAGTAGTGGTGTTAGTAACGACAGTGGTGACAGTAGCAACGATAATGGTGATAGTAGTAAGAATAACCACCAGGATTGCAGTAGAGAACTGTAGACAGCAAGGTCCGAGGGCTTAAGAGGTGAGGGGTGAGCGAGCAGTAGCCCAAGCAAGGTGAGCACCGCCTGGTGCTGCCTGCCTGCTGGGCTGTTTGTCAAGGAGGAAGACCCACACTAGACGCTAATGGCTGGAGCCCAGAAGATGAGGTGCTGGTTGGGGAGTTGGGGAGGGAGATGGAGGAGAAAGGGAAGGAGGGGAAGGGATGACGGTGGCGGCGGTAGACATGGCGGTGGCGGCAGATGATGTCGAGACAGAGGAAGATAAAGAAGAAGCGAAGACAAGGTGAAAGGGAAGGTTTGTGAATTGGGAAAGCTTGAAGAGTTGAAGTGGTTGAGAAGAGATAGTAGGAAGCTGAAGAGTGAGGGGGGAGGTGAATTATTGGTAGTAACAGGAAGAGAAATATTTTAACTGAGAAAATATATTCTACAACAAGGAGACCATACACTCGTGATGTTTAAAATCCCGCCTTATGCAAAATAGAATTATGTACATAACTTTTTTTTTTGGAGGCGCTAAAAGTAAGTAAAGAGCAAACATTTCAGCTTGTCTGGTATTGGTTTAATGAAGAAATAAAACGTGGATAAGTACAAAATACATTAAACTACTCCAGTGAGTATACGCGGTGTGTAAGGGACGTGAGAGTAACAGTATCAGAAGGTCTTGCAATAACGACTCAACGTTATTGTCACAACTTTAGGGAAATTAATATGCTTGATAACTAGAACTTTCAAAACTAGAGATGCCAGGCCAATGATTAATCTTTTCATGGAACTTGCACATAGCCTGGAATATTTCTAAACACTGATAGAGGATATTGCAGATCTAGATATTGTACAGAGATCTTTATCTCCTCACTTACCTTTAAATTAATAAATTATTCCTGGAATAAAGGCAAAAAAATGTGTAACATAATATCTCAGGAAAATATTGAACGAACAGACTCAAAATCTGTACATGTTGCACAATACCTGCAATGAAAAGCAAGAGTGCAATTAGATCATTCGTATTTCAATATTAGGGAATTACTAACAACCCTCTAACTCTCTTCAAGATAAAACGTTTCTAATTACTCCAAAAATTTCTTGATAAAGCCGGGGTGTGATGCCTGTTGAGACCTGATCCGAGACTAAGACGATGATCCCCTCAACAGTCAACAACAACTAGGGAGATATCGTATGGTAGTCTGAGGTGCTTACATTGAACTACGTGCTGCTAACATCAGTAACATTAACAACCATGATGCCTCGTCCTGCAACGGACTACAGTAGATATAGGTAATGTACAGGTATAACCTGAAACCTCGTCTTCTGGTCTCTGTGAGTGGCGTAGTGAGGGAGGGTTGATATTAGTAGTAATTACGCTGATACGCACTTTCTTCCGAGGGCAGCAGTTTGCTCGGAAATAATAGGTAATGTTTATACACAATATCCTGGTCAAGAGACCATAAGGGGTCTACGAAGAGAATCATTATTGGCTACAAGTGTCCTTATTTTCAAAACTTTTCTCTAATTAGGTATAGCATGGTCGTCTACGCTGATGTGGGCATAGTTGTGATACCTGCCGTAGGTAAGTCGGCATGGTTTGGTAAGTTCAAGTCAGTTCTTGGTCATTCAGGCTGTGGTGTTGAAGTTGGATTGAGGGGCTACTAGCACCAACAGCCTAATTAATGAGGTTGTTGGTGTTAGCACTGTCCGTCGACATATACACGACAGGTAGGCATTGCGGTAAGAGTTGAACCTTCTAAAATGTCGCAGGTCAAGTTATCTGCTCAATCACTAGTGTTCATCTTTGCATTGTGCATGTTGACATGGGGCGTTAGTATGTATGTTGGTGCATATTGCATATTTTGTGGTGTCTTTTAGTAAGTGTGGTACACGTTGGTGTGTGTGCGTGTGTGTGTGTGTATGTGTGTTATGTAAATTAGTGTGTATAGGCCATATTGGCAGGCATGTGACGCATGTTGATGCGTGAGTGACACTTGTTGGTGCCCGTGGTTGACACACAGTAGTTCTTAAGGTTTGTTGAAAGAAGAACTCTGGAAAGTTTGGTCCCTAATTTGCACACTGAAATCAGTTCCTTCAAGAGCAAGAACCTAGGTAGGCTGTGTAGGATACACCAGTTGAAAAGCAGGGCGCAATAAGCGCATACCTTTGGCATACACTGTGGAACATACCAGGAAAGATTCCATATTTCCTGTGCTGGGGTATGGTTCTATAGGAGATAACTGAGGGATTTTTTTTTTTTTTTTTTTGGGGGGTCATTGCCTACGTGGCGAGATCCCAGATCAGGCCTCCTATAGGATCAAGCTTGATCAACCAGGCTGTTACTGCTGGACACACGCAGCCCAAAATACGAAACACATCCTGGCTGATCAGGAACTGATTTGGGGAACTTGTTAAATTCCTTCTTGACGACAGCAAGAAGTTTGTTGGTAATTCTCATGCAAGAAAAAAAGGGCGTTGAAAAACCCGGGAACTCTGACACGGATCGAGTTCTTAGTGTATTCGTAGCACTCCTGCTTTTTATTGGATGTACTTTGCGCCATCTCTTTTGTTTTCATTTTCAGTAATTCACTATGCAGTATTTTCTGGTAAGATTTTAAATAGTCTGGGGCCACGGATGTTGATGCAGTGTTCAGTTATCGTGTTCACGGTGTCCATGATTTTCACTAAGTTTATTTCGCATTTTTTCCCCGTATCTCTTCGCTCAGTTGAGTGCATATTTAGAATTTTGAGGCATTCCCAGTAATTAAAATGCTTTATTGGCTCTATGCAGGCAATAAATGATATCTGCAACTGTTCCAACTTTATTATCTCTCCTGCTATGAATGGAGCCAACAACACCGAACAGTGTTTTAATGGAGAGAACACTATTGACTTGAACAGTGTCACCACTGACATTATTTCCCTTACTTTTAGGGTCTAATTGTCTACTTAATAATTTTCTTGGTTATCGCGAGATTTGCAATATTTTGTTCTTGAAAAGATAGATTAGTTAACATTATTACACCCAGGTTCCCCACATGTTCCTTTCGCTCTAATTGGTAATCCTCTTGTGTTTGGTATAGGCCACAGGGAAGATGCTAGATGGGTTAATCCCATAAAAATATACTGGAGTGAGAGGTATGGGAGGATGTGTAAAAGGGACCCTGCAAAAAGCATTGGGGCCACATGGTCATAATAAGGGAACACTGACTGTGTTGACATCTGGGGCCCTCGACTATTCAACTTGCTATCAACAAATATAAGAAATATTGATGTAAAAAAAAGTGTGGAAGTGTTGAGAAAATTGGATAAGTAAGTGCAACGGACAAGTGAAGCAGCAGCAGCAGCAGTCAGCAGCAGCAGCAGCAGCAGCAGCAGCAGCAGCAGCAGTCAGCAGCAGTCAGCAGCAGCAGCAGCAGCAGCAGTCAGCAGCAGCAGCAGCAGCAGCAGCAGTCAGCAGCAGTCAGCAGCCACAGGAAGAGGCATCTCTGAGCTTCCCCAGCGCTCGGGCTGCAGCCCAAAGCTGGGGTGTGTCCAAAAGGATCCTGTAGTGGTTGCTGCCTTTGCACCTCCTGACATCGTCTGCTGTATGTAGCTGCCACACTCTTCGAACCCAGTGGGGCGGGGTTTGTGGCAGCCTAAGGTGCCTAACTGCTTGCTACGAGCCCCGTGAGGGCGGGGAATGGGGCAAGGCCTGGGGACAGCTGGTCCCAAAAGATGAGGTTCTTGTACCTCCTCCCAGGGCAGACATACGTCTCAGACACTCCCGCGATAGAGAACCAAGGCCGGGTCACCAACTGGCAGAGACCCGGGCCGGCAGTGCCAGCGAATCAAGAAGACGAGAGAAGCACTCTCGAAACAGGTCACAGGTAAATAACAGAATGGGATCCTGTTTCTTAACTAAGTCTTGTGTTTCCCGTAGGGCCCTTTAGTGCCCTACCCTATATTTAATTCGCCAGTACAAAAACACACGTTGAGTGAGATTGGGTTGTTTGTATCCTTTCTGTACCGAAATAGCGAGTCTGTGTCCCTGCACTATTTTTCTTACTACTCCTAAAATCTTACATCTCTCTCCATCTCTTCGTCCTTTCCCTTCTCATCGTGACTCTCATGACCTCGGTGACAGTTGGGTCTGCTATACCTTAAGCTCAAAGATAGGGCAAGGGCAAGGTCAAGTCAGGTCAAGCAGGTCAAGGGCAAGGTCAAGGTCAAGTCAGGTCAAGTCAGGTCAAGTCAGGTCAAGTCAGGTCAAGTCAGGTCAGGTCAGGTCGTCAGGTCAAGTCAGCGTCAGCGCGCGTCGTCAAGTCAGTCCAGCGCCGTCGCCGCCGTCGCCGTCCGCCGTCGCCGCCGCCGCTCGTCCGTCGTCGTCGTCAGCCGTCCAAGTCAGTCCAAGTCAGTCGCAGTCAGTCGCAAGTCGTCGTCGTCAAGCGTCAAGTCAAAGAAAAAGCTAGTGAATGAGAACGTTTACGGCTGTAGCCTGTGGTGGTAGGTTGACGTTGACCGTTGACTAAATTGGATTTTACTTAGCATGAGTGGTCCTATTCTATGGGGATACCAGGATCCTGCACTGGGTTTAAAGGGTACTGAATGGCCCGGCGAAATAAGAGTGCGTGTTCTCTGTGGATAGGATGAGCTGTTGGCCGTTCCGTGAACTTAGGCTGTAGGTCATTCCCTGTGGTTATAGTGTCTTTCCTGCTGACCTGATTGGTGTTAGTGTGTTCAGTGTACCTGACTGGTTGCAGTGCATTTTCTGTGGACCCGACTGGTTGTAGTGTGTTCCCTGTGGCCCTGGCTGTTTGCAATGTATTCCCTGTGGACCTGGCTGACTGCATTGTGTTCCCTGTGGACCTGGCTGGTTGCAGTGTGTTCCCTGTGGACCTGGCTGGTTGCAGTGTGTTCCCTGTGGACCTGGCTGGTTGCAGTGTGTTCCCTGTGGACCTGGCTGGTTGCAGTGTGTTCCCTGTGGACCTGGCTGGTTGCAGTGTGTTCCCTGTCTTATGGACATGGTGCAGTACGTTGGCCTTGAACCTTACAGGATGTACAATGATATCCGCCAAGTAGCGGAAGGAATTTGTCCGTAACCAGTATACAATTCAGCTGTCAATAACCAGCTATCGACAAGCAATTAAGGGGATATATGAAAGCTGTTATTGCTGTGTGTTCATTTCCGCGTGGCAACGCCTCTACGGCAGGAAATTACGTATATACTTAGTAATAGGTCAGCAGTGAGATATTTTGGTGCTGTAAAGGGACATGAGGATTGAAGTATGTCGGTGCGGAAGTTCCGCTTCCACTCAGTGGCATTCAAAGAGTGCCAGGAATCGGCACTCAAAGCGTGTTTAGAGCCTGCTGCTGTTAGTGGTTCTGATCCTGTGTCCGGTACTCTGTAGTTTATATTTTTTTTTGTATTTTGTTGCGGGTCACGTTTAGTATGACGGTTCAGCTGCAGCTGTTGTTGCATCCCGTGACGATGGTTCAGCTGCAGCTGTTGTTGCATCCCGTGACGATGGTTCAGCTGCAGCTGTTGTTGCATCCCGTGACGATGGTTCAGCTGCAGCTGTTGTTGCAGCCCGTGACGATGGTTCAGCTGCAGCTGTTGTTGCAGCCCGTGACGATGGTTCAGCTGCAGCTGTTGTTGCAGCCGTGACGATGGTTCAGCTGCAGCTGTTGTTGCAGCCCGTGACGATGGTTCAGCTGCAGCTGTGTTGCAGCCCGTGACGATGGTTCAGCTGCAGCTGTTGTTGCAGCCCGTGACGATGGTTCAGCTGCAGCTGTTGTTGCAGCCCGTGACGATGGTTCAGCTGCAGCTGTTGTTGCAGCCCGTGACGATGGTTGAGCTGCAGCTGTTGTTGCAGCCCGTGACGATGGTTCAGCTGCAGCTGTTGTTGCATCCCGTGACGATGGTTCAGCTGCAGCTGTTGTTGCAGCCCGTGACGATGGTTCAGCTGCAGCTGTTGTTGCATCCCGTGACGATGGTTCAGCTGCAGCTGTTGTTGCAGCCCGTGACGATGGTTCAGCTGCAGCTGTTGTTGCATCCCGTGACGATGGTTCAGCTGCAGCTGTTGTTGCAGCCCGTGACGATGGTTCAGCTGCAGCTGTTGTTGCAGCCCGTGACGATGGTTGAGCTGCAGCTGTTGTTGCAGCCCGTGACGATGGTTGAGCTGCAGCTGTTGTTGCAGCCCGTGACGATGGTTGAGCTGCAGCTGTTGTTGCATCCCGTGACGATGGTTGAGCTGCAGCTGTTGTTGCATCCCGTGACGATGGTTCAGCTGCAGCTGTTGTTGCAGCCCGTGACGATGGTTCAGCTGCAGCTGTTGTTGCAGCCCGTGACGATGGTTGAGCTGCAGCTGTTGTTGCAGCCCGTGACGATGGTTGAGCTGCAGCTGTTGTTGCAGCCCGTGACGATGGTTGAGCTGCAGCTGTTGTTGCATCCCGTGACGATGGTTGAGCTGCAGCTGTTGTTGCAGCCCGTGACGATGGTTCAGCTGCAGCTGTTGTTGCATCCCGTGACGATGGTTCAGCTGCAGCTGTTGTTGTATCCCGTGACGATGGTTCAGCTGCAGCTGTTGTTGCATCCCGTGACGATGGTTCAGCTGCAGCTGTTGTTGCAGTCTGTGATGATGGTTCAGCTGCAGCTGTTGTTGCAGCCCGTGACGATGGTTCAGCTGCAGCTGTTGTTGCATCCCGTGACGATGGTTCAGCTGTTGTTGCATCCCGTGACGATGGTTCAGCTGCAGCTGTTGTTGCATCCCGTGACGATGGTTCAGCTGCAGCTGTTGTTGCAGCCCGTGACGATGGTTCAGCTGCAGCTGTTGTTGCAGCCCGTGACGATGGTTCAGCTGTCTCGAAGCAGCACTCTGAGGTTTCATCACAGTGAATGTAAGATGTCAGGGGTGGCGAGACGTGAACACTGACAGTCGTGAGGATTGGCTGACTAACTGTGATCAAGAGGATGATAGTATCATAGCCAGACCGTGCGACGGCTCCACCTCTAGACCGTGCGACGGCTCCACCTCTAGACCGTGCGACGGCTCCACCTCTAGACCGTATAAGGGTTCAATCCACCAGGGAGTGCAGAGGGCAGACCACTACTACTTTTTCTTCCTGTCTTTCTCCCGTCCCTATCCCCCTTCGCCTATATATACTGGCCCACTCATTCTCTTCTGTCAGTGTAACTTGTAAATGGCCGAAACATCGTCATAATCTCTCTCTCCTGTGTGTAGGATATTTGTGTATAGGGAGTGCAACCCACCAGGGAGTGAAATTTGTCGACGATCAACGAGACTGTTGGCTCCTGGCTGATTTATAAGGAAGGTTATTGATATTTACCGGTTAGGATTTAGCTGGATGCTTGGCGGTGTAATTTCTGATTCCTATTTACAGCTAACCCATAAATTAGAAATGAAACTAGACCAGGCTTCAGTCCGTCCAAACTCCCGTCCTGAACCAGGTCTGCGAGTGAGGACAAAAAATGAGGAGTACATCTTAAATCAAGTGAAACTGGGGAAATGTGATTAGGAAATCAAGTCTCGCGACTTCCTATAATGTACAAAATCTGTTTGATTTGGCTCTGGCAAACGAGGTAATGCAGACTCGTCATCTTCGATAAATGTTGCGCTTGAAAATGCTGTCCTAAATCTACTTTTAGCATTTTATGGCAGTGTAATACTAGAGATAACTCAGTATAATTCCAGTTTTTTGCTTGGCAGATTACAGGAAAACAAGAGACCACCTAAATAGCGTAGACTGAGGTGATCTGTAACCTGACTAGAAATGATAGCTAAAAGGACACAAATGCAGCTAATGAGACATTTTATTGTGGCAACGTTTCGCTCTCCAGGAGCTTTGTCAAGCCGGCTTGAAAAAGCTCCTGGAGAGCGAAACGTTGCCACAATAAAATGCCACATTAGTTGCATCTGTGTCCCTTTACCTAACATTTTGTCGGTAATTCTACCATTATTACTGACTATAAATGATAGTGAAAACCGACCAGTAAAAATGAATATGGTTGTCATTTGTCAGTATGATAATTTTCTGATTTATAGACCCTGCCCAAGACGCCTGTAATCCACAAAGAACATTTTTAACGCACCGGTCGTATCCCACTGAGGCAGGGTCACCCTGAAAAGAAAAAAACGAAAGATTTTATTTTTAAAGTTAGTAATTTATACAGGAGAAGGGGCTACTAACCTCTTGCTCCCGGCTTTTCGGTCGCCTCTTACAACACGTATGGCTTACGGAGGAAGAAATCTTTTCCACTTTCCCATGGAGGTAAGAGGAAATAACGAACAAGAACTATTAAGCAATTTGAAGAAATCCAAGATGGGTACTCACCTAATTGTGGTTGTAGGGGTCGAATCATAGCTCCTGGCCCCGTATATATATATAAACTGTTTCACGGATCACTTACTACCTACCTACATCATCATAAAAAGTCAGGTGTTGTTGTGGGGTGGCAGCGAGGTGTAGTCTCGTCCTTATATGCCTTCCTGTTAACCTTTTACTTTTATAGTTCCTTGATAATGTGAGAAGTCACGAAAGCGCTTGGGATTTTGCTATTTCCTAAAATCGTAAAAAAAGAAGATATACCTGTGATCAGTTTTGAGGGTGTTTCGACCCCCCAGCAGAACGACCTGGGGTCAAGCCTCACAGGTGGCCGCCTGGTCAACCAGGCTTTTTGTGCTAACGGCTAACACACAGCCATAACAACTCGGTTGATCCGACACTTGCTGGTTGAAAACATTGAATTTTACGGTCTAGAAAGACATAAAAAGTATAGCTGAAATGATTGAAATATAGCAAGGGAATCAGAACAAAAAATGAAGGCAATTTAAATACAGGTGGAAGTATTTGGCTTAGACAAGTACACGAGTAAGAATGGATGGGTGCGAGCCTGGCCCATGGCCGGGCTCAGAGAGTAGATACTCTCGAAACTCTTCAAAGGTATATCAAAGGTATACCATGAGCCAGTAGGCCTACACAAGTGGTCCTATAATCTTATGTACTAAGTAGTTTTATAAAAAAAATGGTTTAGAAAACCGACAAATGGTTTAGAAAACCGACAGATGGTTTAGAAAACGGACAGATGGTTTAGAAAACCGACAAGTTGAAGAATGAGACACTTGTGCAACATATGGGAATCTTTACTGAGGAAACGTCTCGCCACACATTGGCTTCATCAGTCCAATACAAAGAGAGGAGGAATTTGAGGTAGTCAGTCGCTCTGCCTGGAGTCGATGTGATCAGTCCATCAGTCTTTATGTCCATCTTGATGGACATCATCCTGTCGCTTCTCTGGACCATTTATTTACAATCATGAATATTCCTGGAACAAATTTAGACCCATTCAAGAGAAAACGATCACTATCTCGGCCAAGTGGCCGACATATATGCGTGTGCATGCAGGCTGCTAGCAACAACAGTCGCTGAAGATGCAATCTACAATAAACACCAAGGCAGGGCTGCAAAGGTAGAAAAGCCTTAGAAATCGGTCATAGGAATGTAACAGGTGACATTCCCATATACACCTCTACACCTTCCTCTTGATTAAGGGAAAAGAGGGCATCTACCCCACAGCCAGGTTCCAGATAAAGGTACCACAGTAACACGGTCCCAGATAAAGGTGCCACAGTAACACGGTCCCAGATAAAGGTGCCACAGTAACACGGTCCCAGATAAAGGTGCCACAGTAACACGGTCCCAGATAAAGGTGCCACAGTAACACGGTCCCAGATAAAGGTGCCACAGTAACACGGTCCCAGATAAAGGTGCCACAGTAACACGGTCCCAGATAAAGGTGCCACAGTAACACGGTCCCAGATAAAGGTGCCACAGTAACACGGTCCCAGATAAAGGTGCCACAGTAACACGGTCCCAGATAAAGGTGCCACAGTAACACGGTCCCAGATAAAGGTGCCACAGTAACACGATCCCAGACCAGACACCACAACACGGTCCCAGACCAGACACCACAACACGGTCCCAGACCAGACACCACAACACGGTCCCAGACCAGACACCACAACACAGTCCCAGACCAGACACCACAACACGGTCCCAGACCAGACACCACAACACAGTCCCAGACCAGACACCACAACACAGTCCCAGACCAGACACCACAACACGGTCCCAGACCAGACACCACAACACAGTCCCAGACCAGACACCACAACACAGTCCCAGACCAGACACCACAACACAGTCCCAGACCAGACACCACAACACGGTCCCAGACCAGACACCACAACACAGTCCCAGACCAGACACCACAACACGGTCTCAGACCAGACACCACAACACGGTCCAGACCAGACACCACAACACGTCCCAGACCAGACACCACAACACGGTCCCAGACCAGACACCACAACACGGTCCCAGACCAGACACCACAACACGGTCCCAGACCAGACACCACAACACGGTCCCAGACCAGACACCACAACACGGTCCCAGACCAGACACCACAACACGGTCCCAGACCAGACACCACAACACGGTCCCAGACCAGACACCACAACACGGTCCCAGACCAGACACCACAACACGGTCCCAGACCAGACACCACAACACGGTCCCAGACCAGACACCACAACACGGTCCCAGACCAGACACACAACACGGTCCCAGACCAGACACCACAACACGGTCCCAGACCAGACACCACAACACGGTCCCAGACCAGACACCACAACACGGTCCCAGACCAGACACCACAACACGGTCCCAGACCAGACA
The DNA here is from genome assembly GCA_009830355.1 of Cherax destructor. Classification (NCBI taxonomy): domain Eukaryota; kingdom Metazoa; phylum Arthropoda; class Malacostraca; order Decapoda; family Parastacidae; genus Cherax; species Cherax destructor. The sequence continues at coordinate 70,114 of WNWK01003225.1, read as the reverse complement.
CCACAACACGGTCCCAGACCAGACACCACAACACGGTCCCAGACCAGACACCACAACACGGTCCCAGACCAGACACCACAACACGGTCCCAGACCAGACACCACAACACGGTCCCAGACCAGACACCACAACACGGTCCCAGACCAGACACCACAACACGGTCCCAGACCAGACTCCACAACACGGTCCCAGACCAGACACCACAACACGGTCCCAGACCAGACACCACAACACGGTCCCAGACCAGACACCACAACACGGTCCCAGACCAGACACCACAACACGGTCCCAGACCAGACACCACAACACGGTCCCAGACCAGACACCACAACACGGTCCCAGACCAGACACCACAACACGGTCCCAGACCAGACACCACAACACGGTCCCAGACCAGACACCACAACACGGTCCCAGACCAGACACCACAACACGGTCCCAGACCAGACACCACAACACGGTCCCAGACCAGACACCACAACACGGTCCCAGACCAGACACCACAACACGGTCCCAGACCAGACACCACAACACGGTCCCAGACCAGACACCACAACACGGTCCCAGACCAGACACCACAACACGGTTCCAGACCAGACACCACAACACGGTTCCAGACCAGACACCACAACACGGTCCCAGACCAGACACCACAACACGGTCCCAGACCAGACACCGCAATAGTCCACAAGTATAAAATTATTTATATTTCGCTCTAATGTGATAGTCATGCGCAATATTGTTGTATATTTTTCATTCTCCTGGCATTGTATTTTGCTTATTTATACTACATACATTTCTATTGCATATATGTATTTTTATTGCGTATATATTTTGCTGCATATGTATATTTTAATGCATATGAAAACTCTGGAAAGAGGTTAGAGTTATACATGTATGTTTTTATATCATATGTACATTACTCCAGGGCTCCGAGAGTATACTCTCGAAACCCATCAAAGGTAGGTAGGTATATATATATATATATATATATATATATATATACGCTACCATACTTACCGAACATAGGTGTATTTGCGGCAGGGCGACGGCCGATCAATTCGGACTTCATGGTCTAGTGTGTCACACATCAGAAGGGAAGTATGCTAGACATGAGGAGGTCAATGACATAATAAAGAGAAGCCTCGCCACAGCCCGTTGCCCATCTCAACGGGAACCCCAAGTGCAGAGGTCTGATGGAAGTCAAAAGCGTCCTGATGGAGCCACTATGCTACCCTGGAAGGATGGTAAGCAGATTGCTTGGGACTACACCTGTGCTGCCACAATTTCAGACACCTACTTGCAATACTCCGTAGCCGAAGGGGGTGGAGCTGCCAGCCACAGGGAGACCCAGAAGATTCGCAAATATGAAGGCCTTACCTCTTGCTATAACTTCATCCCAATAGGGTCGGAAACCCATGGAGCATGGGGCAAGTGTGCTCTAAAGTTTCTCAAGGAGCTGGGTGAAAAACTCATCATAGAAACCAAGGACCACAGGGCGACCAGCTTCCTCTTTCAGAGACTCAGTGTTGCGATCCAGAGGGAAAATGCCTGCAGCATTCTGGGCACGCGGCCCACTGCCGGGGAGCTGGACGAAGTATTTGACATGTAGCTCTGAGTTGTTATCTATGTTGTTTTACTCCCTATTGTATTCTTGTCATTTGTCTTGAAATAAATTTTATACATATTCAAAAGATGGGGAAGTGGAATATTCAAATGGCTTCAGAAAGAAATCTAAATATTCTTCCTTGAAGCCTTTTTATCCTCTTTATATATATATATATATATATATATATATATATATATATATATATATATATATATATATATATATATATATATATGTACATGCAGAGAGGGTGTAGTAGGTAAGTTTGGGGTGCCAGGTGTAAATGATAATGGGAGCCCTTTGATTGAACTTTGTATAGAAAGGGGTTTAGTTATAGGTAATACATATTTTAAGAAAAAGAGGATAAATAAGTATACAAGATATGATGTAGGGCGTAATGACAGTAGTTTGTTGGACTATGTATTGGTAGATAAAAGACTGTTGAGTAGACTTCAGGATGTACATGTTTATAGAGGGGCCACAGATATATCAGATCACTTTTTAGTTATAGCTACAGTGGGAGTAAAAGGTAGATGGGATACAAGGAAAATAGAATCAGTAAGTAAAAGAGAGGTGAAGGTTTATAAACTAAAAGAGGAGGCAGTTAGGGTAAGATATAAACAACTATTGGAGGATAGATGGGCTAGTGAGAGTGTAGGCAATGGGGTCGAAAATGTATGGGGTAGATTTAAAAATGTAGTGTTAGAGTGTTCAGCAGAAGTTTGTGGTTACAGGCGAGTGGGTGCGGGAGGGAAGAGGAGCGATTGGTGGAATGATGATGTAAAGAGAGTAGTAAGGGAGAAAAAGTTAGCATATGAGAGGTTTTTACAAAGTAGAAGTGATGCAAGGAGGGAAGAGTATATGGAGAGAAAAAGAGAGGTTAAAAGAGTGGTGAAGCAATGTAAAAAGAGAGCAGATGAGAGAGTGGGTGAGATGTTATCAGCAAATTTTGTTGAAAATAAGAAAAAATTTTGGAATGAGATTAATAAGTTGAGGAAGCCTAGAGAACAAATGGATTTGACAGTTAAAAATAGGAGAGGAGAGTTATTAAATGGAGAGTTAGAGGTATCGGGAAGATGGAGAGAATATTTTGAGGATTTGTTAAATGTTGATGAAGACAGGGGAAACTGTGATTTCGTGTGTAGGGCAAGGAGGAATAACATCTTGTAGGAGTGTGGAAGAGCCAGTTGTGGGTGTAGGGGAAGTTCGTGAGGCAGTGGGTAGAATGAAAGGGGTAAGGCAGCTGGGATTGATGGGATAAAGATAGAAATGTTAAAAGCAGGTGGGGATATAATTTTGGAGTGGTTGGTGCTATTATTTAATAAATGTATGGAAGAGGGTAAGGTACCTAGGGATTGGCAGAGAGCGTGTATTGTTCCTTTGTATAAAGGCAAAGGGGACAAAAGAGAGTGCAAAAATTATAGGGAATAAGTCTGTTGAGTGTACCTGGTAAAGTGTATGGTAGAGTTATTATTGAAAGAATTAAGAGTAAAACAGAAAGCAGGATAGCAGATGAACAAGGGGGCTTTAGGAAAGGTAGGGGTGTGTAGACCAAGTGTTTACAGTGAAACATATAGGTGAACAGTATTTGGATAAGGGTAAAGATGTTTTTGTGGCATTTATGGATTTGGAAAAGGCGTATGATAGGGTAGATAGGGGGCAATGTGGCAGATGTTGCAGGTGTATGGAATAGGAGGAAGGTTACTGAAAGCAGTGAAGAGTTTTTATGAGGATAGTGAGGCTCAGGTTAGAGTGTGTAGGAGGGAAGGGGACTATTTCCCAGTAAAAGTGGGCCTTAGACAAGGATGTGTGATGTCACCGTGGTTGTTCAATATATTTATAGATGGGGTTGTAAGAGAAGTGAATGCGAGGGTCTTGGCAAGAGGTGTTGGGCTAAAAGATAAAGAAGCAAATACAAAGTGGGAGTTGTCACAGTTGCTTTTTGCTGATGACACTGTGCTTTTGGGAGATTCTGAAGAGAAGCTGCAGAGGTTGGTGGATGAATTTGGTAGGGTGTGTAAAAGAAGAAAATTGAAAGTGAATATAGGAAAGAGTAAGGTGATGAGGATAACAAAAAGAATAGGTGACGAAAGATTGGATATCAGATTGGAGGGAGAGAGTATGGAGGAGGTGAATGTATTCAGATATTTGGGAGTGGACATGTCGGCGGATGGGTCTATGAAGGATGAGGTGAATCATAGAATTGATGAGGGGAAAAGGGTGAGTGGAGCACTTCGAGTCTGTGGAGACAAAGAACCTTGTCCATGGAAGTAAAGAGGGGAATGTATGAGAGTATAGTTATACCAACGCTCTTATATGGGTGTGAAGCATGGGTGATGAATGTTGCAACGAGGAGAAGGCTGGAGGCAGTGGAGATGTCATGTCTGAGGTCAATGTGTGGTGTGAATATAATGCAGAGAATTCGGAGTTTGGAAATTAGGAGGAGGTGCGGGATTACCAAAACGATTGTCCAGAGAGCTGAGGAGGGGTTGTTGAGGTGGTTTGGACATGTAGAGAGAATGGAACGAGACAGAGTGACTTCGAGAGTGTATAAATCTGTAGTGGAGGGAAGGCGGGGTAGGGGTCGGCCTAGGAAAGGTTGGAGGGAGGGGGTAAAGGAAGTTTTGTGTGCGAGGGGCTTGGACTTCCAGCAAGCATGTGTGAGCGTATTTGATAGGAGTGAATGGAGGCATATGGTTTTTAATACTTGACGTGCTGTTGGAGTGTGAGCAAAGTAACATTTATGAAGGGATTCAGGAAACCGGCAGGCCGGACTTGAGTTCTGGAGATGGGAAGTACAGTGCCGGCACTCTGAAGGAGGGGTGTTAATGTTGCAGTTTTATAACTGTAGTGTAAAGCACCCTTCTGGCAAGACAGTGATGGAGTGAATGATGATGAAAGTTTTTCTTTTCGGGCCACCCTGCCTTGGTGGGAATCGGCCGATGTGTTAATAAAAAAAAAATATATATATATATATATATATATATATGTGTGTGTCGTGTCGTGTCGTGTCGTGTCGAGTAAGTAAAACTTGCAATTTTTACTTAAATAGCAATGCACTTCTTGCCGAATAGGGCAAGCGAAAATTTGTGTATGCAATAATTTCGCAAAAATCATTCTGAATCTAACAAAAAAAAATATTTCATTGTGTTTATTATTAAATTATTGTAAACTTATCTAAAATATATTTAGTTGTATTAGTCTAAATTAAATTGCGTTTGTTATAATAAGGTTAGGTAAGTTTCCTAAGGTTCTTTTGGTACAAAATCATTATTTTTTATGTTAACATAAATGAAAAAGTATATCTTTAAATCTATAAGAGAAAATTTTAGAAAGGACTTAATTTTAAACGAGTTCTTGCTAATTGACCAGTTTTACCTATTCGGCTCAATACACACACACACACACACAGAAATGTCTATACCGTACATGTAGATTTGCACATACTATATACACAAATACAATATATTTATTTTTTTCAAGTTTACACAACACTGTTATTAGTTGATAGACTGACGACACCGACCTCAGGTATATAATGTCGAGCTTATTGGAACAATGGTAACAGTCTTCAGTATTAAACTTGATCACTAGCTGCTTCATGTGACTGATCATCCAGGTTGTGATGGCTGTTTGCATCTTGGAACTGCTACCAGCAACAGCCTGGTTGAGCAGGCAGTGAGCATGTTCTGGCTCTAGGCCGGACTTGCATGGTTGGGGAGGGTGGTGCTGGCTAGAGAAATCCTCGATACTGATGAAAGGTTTGTTACTGCTATGTAACAGGTATTTCACAGGTATGACACTGGTATATTACATGTATGACACTGGTATATCACACGCACGGGATAACTGTCAGCATTCATCACTGAGTATATAACAGGTATGGCACCGGTATTATATTAATGGGGAAGCGCTAGATCCGTAGGGGTCACACTGAGCTTGGGGAGTGGGAGACAGTCAAGTTTGATCCGAGGAATGGGAGGGTTTGTTCAGTTTGATCATGATTCTTTCAGCATCAAGGCTCTTCATTTAAATGGGGAGACCAATGTTAGGCCAATCCAGGAAACGTCAGGAATGTATTGGGTAACTTGCCTAAAAAAAAATACGTTAGGTCCAGAGAGAAGCAAGTGACTTGAGACAGACAGACACCAAGAACCCAAACTGTGCCGAGTCACATGGACTCAAGAAAGTGAGCAAGGAAGGTGTAAACAGAACACAGTTCAAGTCCACGTCTGGTAAACATTGACAGAACCCAACACGTAATTTCTGACGGAGACAAAGATGTGTTACAGACAGTAATGAAATATACACAGGTGCAAACCATTCTTTTATTGTGCTAACGTTTCTCTACCTATAGCGAGCAGTTGCCTCAATAAAAGCGTTTAACGCCCTTGTCTCTCTCCTTCATTTCTGAAAGATTGATCAGTCCGCTGGACCAAGAAACCCAAAAATTGGTAATAAAAATTGGACTACGTATAAAACAAACTCAGTCTTAAGACTATTCAGTAGCCTTCCTTCATACATTAGGGATGATTACCAAGAGACCCATGGCTGTCTTCATGAGAGAACTGGACAATTTTCTCAAGTCTGTCTGTGATCAGCTGGACTGCGGTGCTTACATTGGATTTCGTATGGCTAGCACCAACAGCCTGATTGATCAGACCATCCACCGGGATGCCTGGTCTGGGACTGGGCCACGGAGGCATTGACCCTAAGAACAATCTCCAGTTAGACTCCAGGTAGACTTAGCTGAGCGAAAGAGTGAAGGTCTCAGGAGTGATGTCTACAGTTCTCACTTTAAGGATCATGGCAGTGTGATAGTTCAAAGCAGAGCTAAACATAATCTGATTTTTATTTTTAATTTTTAGGTTAGCTGTAAGTTGTTTCAGCCATGGCACTGTGACTTTTATTGACGGCACTGAAGCTACGTTAACGTAGGGTGTCACAGCCTTAAGAGAATGTTGTTGATCACAGGTAAAAGAAGTGGTCTATCTCAGGGTCGCTTCCCACTCTCACCACACCGTCGCAGACTTTGTAAAAGTTCTTTACAGACAAAAAAAGGGAAAAGTGACATAAAGGAGAAGTTGGTAAGTGGCTAAGGTAAAGTTGGGAAGTGACGAAAGGGGTATTTTTGGGGGGAAAATACTTAAATTCTGAAAATTCCCGAAGAAAATGGGAAGTAAAATATGAAATACTTCTTTTAAGGCGAAGAAGTTATTTTAACGTTGAACGGAGTATAATGGTTTTCAGAAATTCTTTTTGAACAATCCCATGTGATGGTTGTTTAGTCTGGTCTAACCCATTCCAGCAAATGTGTTCCTTTTACCAATATTTTTTATGGCTTCACTTTCTTCCTGCTTGCCCTTTTTTTCCCCCCACTTGTTTCTCTCTGGTACTCGCGAAAGCGTTCGCGCTGCGGCACAAAGCACACCCAAGTCAATTGATCTTCAGGGTGTCCATTGTGAGGACGAGAAGACATTTTCACCTCGGTCTGCATTAGAGAGAAAGAGTCGGTAAAATTTTTGTTTCTCGTATGAATATAAACTAGGTCATTTCTGCAAGTGGTGAGAGACCTTTCCTCCACCGTCTTCCCGTTTACTCAGACCCGCTACTACACTCTTGTATTTTTATTATTTTTTTTATTATTGTTATGGTTATTGTGGAGTCGGGTTCGTGGGTTCGTTTCATTCTCTCCGCCGTGGTCGAAGAAGTTTGCCTGGGTCATCTTTGCAATCCTTGCATTTATTCTCTGTACTGTGAGCTTATGAGGTATTATGCATATAATGATTTTTTTTTATTACAAAGATGAATATAGACGTTATCCTAGCTCAGCTCATTTCAAAGCCGTCATGTCTATTATATACTACCATCCCAAGGATGAAAGTCACAACAGACGACTAACACCCGAAAATTATCTTCACATATACAAAATTCAGGGCAAAACTACATCTAGAAAGAGATTCCAAACTCTGCCGACATCTCCATAACTTCAGACATACCTTTAATCCCACGCGACCTCTATGAAGCGTTTGAGAGTATTGCCCAAACACTATACCTTAGACCAAGACTCTTGGTATTCCATATTCATCAAGAAGTACATCAAAAAAGACTATCACGTGTCTATATCCTGTGACTAAGACACAAACTTCATCCCATAGTCATTTACCCAAAGAGACAGCCAGCTAGTTAAAACTCAGACACAGTGATTTTCAAGAGAATTAAGGTAAGAAACTGGAACACTACTATTGTCACATACTAGATAAGCCAGGCTGTGATGACCGCTGAGCAACAGTCTAGGTCAAGGGTAGTTAACCTTTTTTAACGATTACAGACCCCCAATAGATTGCCCAATGTGTCATACCTCTTTCACCAGACTGTGGAAATCATCACCAGTCCTGTTATATACCAGTATGACTTCAAAAGATGTCAATATCTGAATAGCTAGCAACAGAACAACTGATAGTTTATTCTAATCTAACAACAATTTTTCTTAAATTGTTCAGAAATCGAGTCCCACATCCCCATAATTTGGCTCCCATAACCACAAGGGGTATGGATACCCGCCCGTTAAGAACCCCTGCATTTTAGGTAATTAGACAATCAAGGAAGCCTGACACTGAGGGTAGAATCACCCTCAGAATCGGTAAAAGACATATTTAAAATAAAAAAATTCTAGTGTCAGGTCATTTTCTCAAGTCATACGTACTGTGTCCCCGGTATATTTCTCTCAAGTTTTCTTTATCACTAATAGAGTTTTGCATAACGGTGTTCTCTTGAACTTGGGCATTTCATTACTCTTTTCATTGGACTCTAGTTTTCTAAATCACTTTATATCACATCGAGTGATCTTCAATGGAATTTAATTGATAAAGCACTTTTATATGCATTATCTACATTCACATCTATTAATTAAAACAAATATGGAAACAGATGTACATCATCCTAAATTCGCTATATTGCCCCCCTCCCTCCATCCAGCTAAGTATAAATATGAGATATTTTTTTCTCTGCCGAGTCGTATAAGAATTCAATACTGACCTGTATTAAAACCGAGTCAGCTGGCGGGTCCGGCCCTCAAGGACTATAAGGGCGCCGTCCCGCCTTGAATTTTGATGGAGGAACTCTGACAGCTAATAAATGGACCGTGAGAGGAGAAGCTTCATAAAAGTGTCTTGGAGATCATCGATCTGGTGGATGTAGGTAGATCACCCAACTCCAACTTTTGTGTAGCTTCCCCCATTAACTTCTTACTCTCACAGTGTCCTCATTGTCGACCTTCTAAGCGGAACTATGGCATAAGAAATGCTACTTTTAGGAAGAATTGTGTAGCTAGAAATGTTAGTTTTGGGAGTAACTAGGGAACTAGAAATGTTAGTTTTGGGAGTAACTAGGGAACTAGAAATTTTAGTTTTGGGAGTAACTAGGGAACTAGAAATGCTTATTTTTTATTCTTATGGTACTCTGCGTAAACTTAATTTGTGTAGTCTGAGTATCTTGTGTTTGGTGTTTACATTGTGATGGTTTGATTTCGTGGACATTTTCTGCCTATGGACTCTCCTGGAAACATTGTGAGCTTGATGAAGGTCTCTCTCTCTCTCTCTCTCTCTCTCTCTCTCTCTCTCTCTCTCTCTCTCTCTCTCTCTGTCTCTCTCTCTCTCTCTCTGTGTCTCTCTCTCTCTCTCTCTCTCTCTCTCTCTCTCTCTCTCTCTCTGTGTGTGTCTCTCTCTCTCTCTGTGTCTCTCTCTCTGTCTCTCTCTCTCTCTCTCTCTCTCTCTCTCTCTCTCTCTCTCTCTCTCTCTCTCTCTCTCTCTCTCTCTCTCTCTCTCTCTCTCTCTCTCACACACACATTCACACACACATTCACACACATTAGAGAACCCTTTATTCAGCTTGCAGAATTTTTGGACAGTAGGTTTTGGTGATAAATATGAATGGCTGTGCATTTGTGAATGCACTGATTTGTCGTTGCTGGGGTCAGGTCTCAGCTCTTGGTCCCGCCTCTTCTAACTATCGCGTATCTTATCGAATATATTGCCTGTTAGCCGCTTGTGCCCTGCCTGGATTAGCACGTGCCTCTTCACCTGTCAGGGCTTCCACCTGCCCAGATTACAGTCTTTCACCTATCAGGGCTTGCAACTGCCGAGACTATGTCCTACCACCTGTCAGAACTTGCACCTGCTAGAGGTTTATTGGTAATTTTATTTATCCACAGAGAGAGAGAGAGAGAGAGAGAGAGAGTTGAAAAGTCGGTGACCTCTGACACTTATCGAGGTTTCTTTTAGGGTGCTCATCACGCACCTGCTTTTTAATGGAGGTACTCTGTCTCTTTGCTTACATATTGAGCGAGTTCGGTGTGCAGGTTTGCGACCCGCCCCTCTAGGATTTCACAGGTGTAAATTGTGATATACTTTTCTCGCCTACATTCCAAGGAGTACTGTTTAGGGAACTTCAAGCGTTCCCAGTAGTTCAGATGTTTGACAAGGTATACGAGCAGTGAAACTTTACTGAACTTTTTTTTTAGCTCAGTAATCTCGCCTGCCTTAACTTTGATATATGACTTTGATGAGTTCCTAAAGTTTTTCTACTCCTGGAGCCAGGCAATGGGCTAGGTTCCTTTGGTGTTCTCCTGGTGGTCCGCTGACCCATATATCCATCACAACCTGGTTGGTCTGGCACCTGGTGAAGATACGTGTCCAATTTTCTCTTGAAGGCTTCTACACTTGTCCCACCAATGTTTCTGATATCTTCTGGTAAGATGTTGAATAGTCTGGAGCCACGAATGTTGATACAGTGTTCCCTTATTGTGCCCACCGCACCCCTAAAGGGAGCCGTTACTACACAGTGGTATTCCAGCCTGGAGAAAATAAGTGATTAGAAGAATATTATCATTAGCTCAGCATCTCTTTGTTTTGAACATAATTTAATTTTCCTCGCAGTAGCAACAACAAAATTATGAACCTTGAATGCAGGATGTTATTATCTTCATCACTCCAAAGTCTCGGACTAGTGTTTGTGTCTCTGTAGAGAGTGATTAAATTTCGTCCTGTACGCCGTTTGTCTTTACTTCCCCCACTCTTCCACAGCGGAACAACTGAAACTTGTCCTCAGCTAACTAGAGCCTATTCTTGTCCTCTCCTATGTCCCTGTTTAACGGAAACCTCTCACTGTCTCCTATATCCAGGTTTCCCTGAAGCCTGATACCGTCCTCTCTTGTTGAAATTCATCATCTGTTATGTCGACAACACAACAAATTCCCGACTGGAAAACATTGGGTTACACTGTACAACAGGAATTCTCTTGTCAGTCGTAATCGCAGCCATTGTTTATTTATATTCAGTGTGCATGTGTAAAGCAAATTACCATTTATCAAGTCAGAATGCAAGCTTAGGCCCTTATGTTCAAGGTTTTTCTTTTGCTTTTTATGCTGAAGGGAAATGTCATGGCATGGAAATGTCATAGGTCATGAGCCGAGATTATTTACGCGTTTGTGAATGCATATATGTGTGAATACATGGATGATTGTATGAGTGAAAGCAGTGTGTTGGACACCCAGGACAGTGCTGGGAGTGAATGCAGTGTGTTGGACACCCAGGACAGTGCTGGGAGTGAAGGCAGTGTGTACTGGACACCCAAGACAGTACTGGGAGTGAAGGCAGTGTGTTGGACACCCAAGACAGTGCTGGGAGTGAAGGCAGTGTGTTGGACACCCAGGACAGTGCTGGGAGTGAAGGCAGTGTGTTGGACACCCAGGACAGTGCTGGGAGTGAAGGCAGTGTGTACTGGACACCCAGGACAGTGCTGGGAGTGAAGGCAGTGTGTTGGACACCCAAGACAGTGCTGGGAGTAAAGGCAGTGTGTTGGACACCCAGGACAGTGCTGGGAGTGAAGGCAGTGTGTACTGGACACCCAGGACAGTGCTGGGAGTGAGGGCAGTGTGTACTGGACACCCAGCACTGTACTGAGAGTGAAGGTAGTGTGTACTGGACACCCAACACAGTACTGAAAATAGTACATGCTGGACACTCTAATTTTAATGAGAGAAAATCAGCTTTAAGTGGATTTATAATGGATCATTAAATAGGCTTTGTGTGTGTGTAGTCTGATTTAAGTCAGAAATGAAATATCATTTTGGGGTTGCTGGTCTGTGGGCGATCTGTGGGGGTTGTGGGGGACCTGTGTGTGGGGAGAGGGAGGTGAGGTATGTGTTGTGGGAGGGGGAGTATGGTAACATGTGGGGTGAGGTGTGGGAGGGGAGTATGATAACATGTGAGGGAGGTGAGGTGTGTTGTAGGAAGGGAGTATGGTAACATGTGGGGGTGAGGTGTGTGTTGTGGGAGGGGAGTATGGTAACATGTGGGGTGAGGTGTGTGTTGTGGGAGGGGAGTATGGTAACATGTGGGGTGAGGTGTGTGTGTTGTGGAGGGGAGTATGGTAACATGTGGGGTGAGGTGTGTGTTGTGGGAGGGGAGTATGGTAACATGTAGGGGTGAGGTGTGTGTTGTGGGAGGGGAGTATGGAACATGTAGGGGTGAGGTGTGTGTTGTGGGAGGGGGTATGGTAACATGTGAGGGTGAGGTGTGTGTTGTGGGAGGAGGAGTATGGTAGCATGTGGGGAGGTATGTGTTGTGGGAGGGGAGTATGGAACATGTAGGGGTGAGGTGTGTGTTGTAGGAAGGGAGTATGGTAACATGTGGGGTGAGGTGTGTGTTGTGGGAGGGGAGTATGGAACATGTAGGGGTGAGGTGTATGTTGTGGGAGGGAAGTATGGTAACATGTGGGGTGACGTGTGTTGTGGGAGGGGAGTATGGTAACATGTGGGGGTGAGGTGTGTGTGTTGTGGGAGGGGAGTATGGTAACATGTAGGGGTGAGGTGTGTGTTGTGGGAGGGGGAGTATGGTAACATGTGGGGGTGAGGTGTGTTGTGGGAGGGGGAGTATGGTAACATGTGGTGGTGAGGTGTGTGTTGTGTGAGGGGTAGTATGGTAACATGTGGGGGTGAGGTGTGTTGTGGGAGGGGGAGTATGGTAACATGTGGGGGTGAGGCGTGTTGTGGGAAGGGGAGTAGGGTGACATGTGGGGGTGAGGTGTTTGTTGTGGGAGGGGGAGTATGGTGACATGTGGGGGTGAGGCACTGAAATATGCAGAGCTTTGATGGAGACTTCTCAGGGGATTTTTACCTGACGAATAAATTAACAATAAAAAAAATAACAGCGTTCGCTATCAACATATATTCAGGCCAAGCACATAAGTCAAAGGAAATACCAAAAATCCATTAGCATATGGTATAAAAACTTTTCAACCGTACAGTACAGACTTATATTATTTCAGCGAGTGAACGTTCCATTCCATTCACATTTAAGGATCACATCAGTGTTGTTTTCACTACTGAAAGAAATAATGATAGGTTGGATAATAATAGTCCACGGAACGAGCGGGATCTGAACCCAGGCCGAGTGGCTGACGCACTGGCCTGGAGAGTTACGACTCACTTGCCTTGAGTTCAATCCCCACCCGTTCCGTGGTTTGTTTGCAGTCGTGTTATTTCGATTTCGTAAGTCATAACAGTTTTCAAGACAAGAGATGCTAAACCAATGATGATACTCTTAGTCACTTGGTCTCGCACAACAGAATTATTTAACCTCTACAATAAAGTCACCTTAAAACAAGGTGATCACTGACCAGACCAGACTGGGAAACACCTCACATTTAATAACAATGAAGACCTGGTACAAGACATAACTGTGTCGAGGGCTGGAGTCTCAGACCACGACATAATCGAGGTTCAGACCTGCTTGCACAGTAGCCTGGGACGGAGAAATACGATCAATCATAAGGGCGAATTCAACAGATTCAGTTCAAACAAGAGCATCAACTGAGACCAAATTAATCGTGACCCTAACGAGATACGCTGGGAAGATGATATAACCACTGCCGATCTAAAACAGGTCTTCGGGAGACTGAGCTCATTGTCACTCGAAGATACACTAGACACATACCTCTTCCGAAAAGGAGAAGATGCAAAAGAGAGAAAGACAGAAGAGAAGAGAAGTGTTCCATCTACAGGCGAAGACGGGGGATATCAGATGTGAGACAGAAGACTGCACTATAGGAAACTCTGGTTAGAGAAATGAAGAACATCGAAGACATACTGGTTACATCATACTGACACCATGGTGTTGCCTTACCGTGGTGTTGCCTTACAGTGGTGCTGCATTACCATGGTGCTGCACTACCATGGTGTTGCCCTGCCTGCAGTCTGATGTGTCTGGGTAAATTAGCATTTTTTCCTCACTTGATTTGCACTTTAATTCACTTAACATGAATGGCTTAAACGCTGCCAACTCTCCGTCATTCACAAGTCTACAACAACAATGCTGCAGCACAAGAATTGAAATATACAACTTTTATTGAAACAGGAGGTTATATCGACCATAAGCAAAATTTAATTAAACGGAAACGTAATCAGTTAGACTGTTAGTATTACAGGACTCGACAACGGTGGGGAGACACTAGAGAATTAAGTCACTTCGGTGAATAACAGTATAATCTACGTACAAAGGGAATCAGTTAGACACACCAGCGTCCGTTCCACACAAGATAGTACCCCAGACCTCAACTATCCAGCCTCACATACACCACCTCTGTCGTCCTAACCCGTCTTCCAGCGAACACAGCTGGCGTAGGTGTGCCAACGCTCTAATGAACTACGATATGTGGTGATGCGGTGTCAGACGTAAGTCGTGATAGCAGCTTTGCTGATCTTTTATGTTTTCTGAACATAAATAGTAAAGATTTGTATTTACATTAAACATACACTTATATTTCCTTTGATGTTTATTAGTTACTACTATAATATTTCCTTTCCAGTTTAGAAATTTGGTCTGAGACCGTATCGAGGGGGCGATGATCCTATTAGTATTAACAGATAACAGGAACCATTACCAGGTAACAGACAGCTTCGATTACAAGTAATGGTTATGTCTGCCTTCGGTGGCTGGATGGCGAGGGTGCCGTAAATCCTATGTGCTCGAGCTTGTAAACAAAGGATTGGCTCTCTGACGCAGAGTTCAGAGTTCAGGACTACAGAATTGATACTGATATCGTTTGTGCACACAATAAGCACGTTTTAACTATGGTTTGTAACAGTCACAGAAATATGCAGGATTTACTGCGAATCGTGTAATAGTTTGCATAGTTTGTGATACCTGGATGTTGCCACAGCCAAAGATGGGTTGTCGACTGTATGGTGCCAATTGTACTTTCATGGTGGAACGTTCACTTGAAGATGATATTGACCATCATCGTTCCCGTGGCCCAGTGCCAGACCAGGCCTCCCAGATGACAGCCTGACTAGCCAAGTTGTTAGTGCTCCCTGCACCAGTCCCACGTAAGCACAGAAAAACTTCACTTGTTGTCTTCAGGAGGAAACTCGACATATTCCTTAGCTTAGTTCCTGGTCAGTCGGGTTTTGGTGCATATAATAGACAGTGGGCGGTGGGCACAAACAGTTTAACAGATCAGGGCAGCAACCAGGTTCAGTGTGGGACCGAGCCGCGGGGGCGGTGACCTCCAGAAACGACTACAGGTAACCTACAGCAGAGCAGAACATTAACCTCCTTCAAGAAAGTTACTGTCCAGATACATTTTTCTGCTGCTCTTTGAGAGAAGAGTTTATTTTAAATTAGTTGCAATAAAGAGTTTGACGGGACACCAAGACTAAACGCGACACTGCCAAGAAGTCCACTACTGAAGAGAAATACACAATCCATTGCAGCGACTGCGACATAATATGTATAGGTGAAACATCCGGAGACCTCCACACGTGCATTTCTGTGCATCAATACGCCAGTAGAATGAACGACTTGAATAACGTCTGTTTCACACCGAAACTCATTGCCAAGGAAGAAGACACCCAGAGATACAGGCACCTTCCAGTACTTCCAGTAATATCAACTGGAGTGAGAGATATGGGAGAAAGTGTAGAATAAACCCAGTGAGGAGCAGGGGTGCGGTGGGGACAATACGGGAGCACTGTATTAACATCCGGGGTCCCAGACTATTCAACATCTTACCAGAAGATATCCGAAACACTGCTGGAACCAGTGTAGAAGCCTTCAAGAGGAAACTGGACAAGTATCTTCATCGGGTGCCAGATCAACCAGGCTGTGATGGATATGTGGGGCAGCGGGCCTCCAGCAGCAACAGCCTGGTTGACCAGGCAAGCACCAGACGATCCTGGCCCATGGCCGGGCTCAGAGAGTAGATACTCTCGAAACTCTTCAAAGGTATATCAAAGGTAACCAGAATAACGGCTTCTACAACATAGCTTAAGCTTTTGCCAGGAAGCTTCAAGATCAGTTTTCCACATGGCAGCAGTTCATTAGTACACAAATGTGAAGTAGCATTGGAGTTGGCCCACTTTTCAATTGTATAGATGTCCAACCTGTTTTTAAAGCTACCTAAGGTTTTATCAACTGAGGTCTGGTCACGGACCGGGCCGCGGGGACGTTGACCCCCCGGAACACCCTCCATTTATATCTAACCTTGCTCTTCTCTTTACTATGCTCCCTATACAGTATTTAGGCATCTCTCTCCAGGTTTGTGTTGTGACTTGATAAAGCCTACTGTGTAGGCGAATCATCTAAGGAATAGCAATATTCTAGTGCATTTGTGCGCCTTTTTGCCAAGACCCAGCATCCCTCTTGAACAAAGATTTCTCCTCTTGCACACACCCCAGACCCTTCATACAAATGAGGTAGAGTGGCTGTCTCGATATTAGTAAACAGAGGATCAAGCCTCCACTGTATCTCCTGAATGGAATGTAGGGACATCATTTCTCCTGAACAGACATTCATTTCCTAATAGAAAGATATCCCTCTCTGTTCTACTCCTGAAAAGACATCACAGCTCCTCTTCCTTTACAGATACCTCTCCTCTACAGACACATCTCCTCCTCCTCCTCCTCCTCTGCAGACACCACTCCTTCTCTGCAGACATCTCTCCTCTTCCTCCTCTACAGACACCTCTCCTCTTCCTCCTCTACAGACACCTCTCCTCCTCTCCTACAGATACCTCTTCTACAGACAACTCTCCTCCTCCTCTACAGACACCTCTCCTCCTCCTCTACAGACACCTCTCCTCCTCCTCTACAGACATCTCTCATTACAGACATCTCTCATTACGGACATCTCTCATTACAGACATCTCTCATTACGGACATCTCTCATTACGGACATCTCTCATTACGGACATCTCTCATTACGGACATCTCTCATTACGGACATCTCTCATTACAGACATCTCTCATTACGGACATCTCTCATTACGGACATCTCTCATTACAGACATCTCTCATTACGGACATCTCTCATTACGGACATCTCTCATTACGGACATCTCTCATTACAGACATCTCTCATTACGGACATCTCTCATTACGGACATCTCTCATTACGGACATCTCTCATTACGGACATCTCTCATTACGGACATCTCTCCTCCATCCTTTACAGACACTGGACAAAATGACACTTATGTACAGTTCAGGACATTTATTAGAGGAAATGTTTCGCCCCTAGTGGCTTCTCCAGTCCTGAAGAAGCCACTCGTGGCGAAATGTTTTCTGAACTGTATATAAGTGTCTTTTTCCACATCTTGTCGGTATCACGAAACCATTTTTCAGTTTACAGACATTGCTCCTCTTCCTCCTCGACAGTCATCCCTTCTGCCCCGCTTCCTCCTGGACTCTGACACACTATGCCATGACCATGAATGGTGTGTCGTCGTTCCTTCCTGTTGCATAATTTGGGCAACTAGCAGTCGGAGCATGTTATATTGAAGCCAACACTGGTCTTCCTCCTTGAGGAGGTCCCTCAGCACTGCCAACACGGTGCTACCCTCCCTCTCCACACCCTGGCCTTGCTAATGATCTTGTTTCTCCTTACAGGTAAGCCACCAGTAGCCTCCATCCCGTCCCGGGCATCTCTTCCCAGCCTGTACCCCCCTCCCCATACCCACTCATCACCTTCTGCTGCGTCCCTGGTCTGCTCCCATCCTCCTGACTGGCCGGAAGACGAACCTTCGTAACCGAAAACAGGTATGTTACTAGTAATGAGCTCCTGCCTCGTTCTGTATGAGAATAGCATGATAGTAACACTGTATTACGCCAAATACTTCATACACTAAGGTAATGTAGATTCAAAGTTATGGAATGGGGACATATCCCTGCTTGCTCTTTTAGCTTGCGACTCTATTTATTCTGTCATATAGTATCGAATGCCATACATTTACTTTACATTTGATATATCTTGGATGAGTTTCGAGAGTTTTTTTTTTATTTACAAAGTCCGGCTATGGGTCAGGCTCGTCTGGTGCTTCCTTGGACAGCCAGGCTGTTGCTACTGGTGGCCCACTGACCCACATATCATAGCCTGGTTGATCTGGCATCTGAGGAAGTAACTCGTACAGTTTCCTCTTAAAGACTTCTACACTTGTGCCATCATATAGACCTGGAATTTAACTTCTCAGAACCCACCTATGAATCTACTGCTCTCCAGGTGCTCCTTCTGGATACCTTCATTAGTACAGATTAGTTGATAAATTAGACACATATGCAACACTTTGGAATCTTTATTGTAGAAACTACCATAACAACATACTGGCTCGAGAGATATTGGAGGAAGTGCAAAATGAACCCAATGCGTAGCAGGGGTTCTGTGGGGATAATAAGGGAACACTGTATCAACATCCGGGGTCCCAGACTATTCAACATCTTACCAGAAGATATCAGAAACACGGCTGGAACAAGTGTAGAAGCCTTCAAGAGGAAACTGGACAAGTATCTTCACCAGGTGCCAGATCAACCAGGCTGTGATGAATGTGGGTCACTGGGCCTCCAGCAGCAACAGCCTGGTTGACTAGGCAAGCACCGAGAGTAGTAAGACTCAAAACTTATCAAACGTATATCAAAGGTAAGGTAAGGTGGAAACGTTTCGCCACACAGTGGTTTCTTCAGTCCAATACAACGAAGAATGGTGAAGATCTTCACTATTCTTCTTTGTATTGGACTGATAAAGCCACTGTGTGGCGAAACGTTTCAACAATAAAGATACCAAAGTGTTTCACATGTTTCTAATTTATCAACTTTTCGGTTCTCTGAACCATTTATCTACACTACAGAATGTTATATCAAAGATATCGGGACTTAAGGCCCTTTAATCCATCTTCGCGGCATTTGCACCGTTTCCAGTGAATTTTTGTTCTCGCTAGTGGTGTACATTGATCTTCTGTTCCTGCTCTCGGAGCCACTGGTGACGCAGGTCTCATTATTTTTGACTCCGTGTGTAGTTTACTCAGTCGATTCTGCTCTCTTATTCTTGCCATCAGTATAGCTTACGTAAATTTAGTTATGTCGTGCCAAATAGGTAAAACTTGCGATTTTGGCTTAAATAGCAATGCCCTTCTTGCCGAATAAGGCAAGCGAAAATTTGTGTATGCAGTAATTTCGCAAAAAATCATTCTGAACCTAACGAAAAAAATGTATTTCATTGTGTCTATTATTAAATTATTGTAAACTTATCTAAAATATATTTAGTTGGATTAGGCTAAATTAAATTGCTCTTGTTATAATAAGGTTAGGTAAGTTTTGTAAGGTTCTTTTGGTACAAAATTATTAATTTTTACATTAACATAAATGAAAAAATCTTAAATGAGTTCGGCACGACAGTTATATATTGAATTGACCAATATGCGGATATCGTAAAGAATCGATAAAACAAGAAAATACATTAAATAGCAGAAGACTAATACCTCACATGGTGTATCGAATGACATTTTTAAACCTTGATAGAGGTCAGAAGATAATCTTTTCAAAAGATAGGCTATTATCTGTCTTAGGCAAAATATAAACAGTCATTATTCGCTAATCCATACATAATAACATTTCTACTCGCAATATGAAACGAAGATTTTTAAGAAATGTGATAAAACTAGAATAAGCTAAGCATAATGAGGGTAAACAAACCACGGAACGGGTGGGGATTAAACCCATGGCAAATGAGTAGTGTAGCTCCAGGGTAGTAGGTTACGCACTGGCTTGGAGATTTACGACTCACTCGTCATGGATTCAAGCCCCCCACCCGTTCCGTAGTCTGTTTACAATCGTGTTATTACGATTTCGTGAGTCATGATGAAGGTAGATGATGCAATGCTACACATTTCCTATTCTTAGTCACAATGACAAGGTAAGTCATGAAGTCTGTTCATTACGATGAACTTGAAAATATAAGATTGATCTAGCTTAGGAATAGGAACAACGAGACTACTAGGACAATAATAATTAGAAGACACCTTCATATACAATGCTGCCAAAGGTGTCTTAATTCCTGCATGAAAATGACACACATGTTTTTGATACCACTAATATGGTGATATTGAGGTAACCACTTCCTAATGAATGATAATTCGGGAGAATAATATTCATATTTTCCACAATACGTGTTTGCTTCAGTCTTTTGTTCAGTTGATGGTCTGTGTTTCTTACACGTATTATGCAACGCAATAAACTGCATTTTCTTGTTTTGATAAATATTTTCTTTGGAAATCTTCCATCAGTTCGACACCATATACCATGTTCCTTTTTCATTGGAGAGATTTTCTCTTAGGCTTTCGTTTCTGCGAGTGGTGTGAGAGATGTAGAAGGAAGAGCAAATTGTGGGGAAAAGGACTGGAAATTGGAAAGAAGAAAAGGAATAATGAAAAAGGGGACAGTAAATAGTTGTGAGGAGAACAGAGGAAGTGCGTCGTAGACAGTTTTAGTAAGGTGATCAACAAGAGCTCTTTTTTTTTAAGCCCCTTAAACTAAGCCCTGCGTCATGCTGATTATATGTTTCTCAGGCGTTCTTTGTGCTGCAGCTTGACGGAAGTCAAACCGGAGCTGGGGTAGTGCAGCTTTGTGGGGAGGAGCAATGGGGTAGTGCAGCTTTGTGGGGAGGAGCAATGGGGTAGTGCAGCTTTGTGGGGAGGAGCAATGGGGTAGTGCAGCTTTGTGGGGAGGAGCAATGGGGTAGTGCAGCTTTGTGGGGAGGAGCAATGGGGTAGTGCAGCTTTGTGGGGAGGAGCAATGGGGTAGTGCAGCTTTGTGGGGAGGAGCAATGGGGTAGTGCAGCTTTGTGGGGAGGAGCAATGGGGTAGTGCAGCTTTGTGGGGAGGAGCAATGGGGTAGTGCAGCTTTGTGGGGAGGAGCAATGGGGGCACTCTGCCTTTAATCACCTTCAAGATTTTTGGCTTGGTTAGTAGCGTCCTCAGCTCAAACACTGAGGGGTCCAGGATCGATCCTGGGAACGGGTGAAACGTTGGACATGTTTTCTTACATCTGCTGCTCCTGCTCACCTAGCAATATGTAGATAACCGGGTGTTAGATAACAGTTGCGGGTTGCATCCTAAGGAACAAGATTAAAGGACTCCATGGAGATAAGACGCACTGACTTTATTGGGATATCCTGGTTGGTTAACCCTCCGGGTTAAAAATCCAAAAAAAAATTATTCTAAGATAGGCCTCTTGGTATTTCTACTTCCATTGACAGGAAAGTCTTGAAAGTCATGTGTTATTAATAAGAGCATAAGGAGGAGTATTGCAGCAGGTCAGATGGCCCAAATTAGGCAGGTCCAACGCACACCCACTCATGTACTTTTCTAACCTATTTTTAAAGCTTCAGTGGCGCTACTCGGGAGTTTGTTCCACTCATCCACAACTCTATTACCAAACCAGTGCTTTCCTATATTCTTCCTAAATCTAATTTTTTCCAACTTGAACACATTGCTTCGAGTCCTTTCTTCGTTACATATTTTTAGCGCATTATTTACATTCCCTTTATTTATTCCTAGCTTTCATTTATACACCTCAGTCATATACCCTCTTCTACGCGTTTGTAGAGAGTGCAGATTCAGTGCCCTCAGTCTATCCTCGTAGAAAAGATTTTTGATGCATGGTATCAGCTTTGTCATCCTTCTTTGTACGGTTTCCAGCATAATCTAAATGAGGCCGTGGTGCATATGTTGGACTGCGTGCAATATATGCACCAACAGCCTTGCTGATCAGGCCAGCACTCCAGAGGCCTGATCTGGGACCATGTCTTGACTTAGCGTCCCCAACATTGTTTTTAGGATACTTTCAAGCTTACGGGACGAATGGCTCCGGGGAGTGAATTCTTTCCCATTTTTCCAGGAGAATTGGAAAAAAGAGTTATTACAGAGATATTAACTATATGGAAATATGGTTAGTTTGTTACTGGTCTGTATCGGTAACTAGGAACAAATTTGCATCGGATGGATTGGTGCAGTATTAATTCGGATGTATTGGAACAGGATGTGTCGGGTGTGCTGGAAGAGGTTTGCAGTGGAATATTGTTCCGGTGTGGATGTGGTACAAGTATTCAGAAAGGTTTTGAAATGTGTGTGATGTGGATTCGCCCGAGGGATGCGCCGTAGAGGATTTCCTCCAAGTTTGCAGTGGGAAAAAGTTTTCAGAACGGAAGTAGAAGAATGAAACACTTGTGCGACATTTGGGAATCTTTATTGAGGAAAGATTTCGCCAGCCATTGGCTTCTTCAGAGAAGAACAGTGAAATATGAGGACTGAAGAAGACACTGGTTGGCGAAACGTTTCCTCAGTAAACACTCCTAAATGTTGCACAATTGTCTCATTCTACAATTTGCCGGGTTTCTTAACCTCTACGTCACAGAGCGGAAGTAGTTTCGAGTGATGGAGGTTCTGGAACCTGGCTGGTAAAGGCTTGCCGTTCAAGTGAGGACGTTCAAGGGCATTTGTGTTGAAACTTTGCAGGGCCGGTGTTGGAGTTATCAGGGCGGGTGTGGTGTAGGGCCGGTGTTGGAGTTATCAGGGTGGGTGTGATGCAGGGCCGGTGTTGGAGTTATCAGGGCGGGTGTGGTGCAGGGGTGGAGTGTGCTCTTGGTAGCTCCAGACAGATAAGGTTGATTAGTTACCCGGTGAAGCTCCCGTGGTCAAGATAACACACACACGCACATACGCACGCACGCACACGCACGCACACGCACGCACACGCGGCAGCCCGGCCACTCGGATTCTGAGATAATCTCATAAAGGAAGGCTGTGGGCGGGTGAAGGATGTGGCAGATTAGGGACACTGGTGGCTTTGTGCTCGGGCAGACCGGCACAAGGGCTGTCGGGTTTTGTGGAAGGCTTCCCCACCCGTTTTGACGCAGCTGAAGAGGAACAGCAACAGCAGCGTCCCTTTGTCCCTCCGCCAGCCGTCGTCGCCGCCGCCTCACCAGCGGCTCTTCTTAAGCAGGTTTCGTCATGTCAGAGACGCTTAGAAGTGTAAAATAATGATTGGGATTATGTTAGGATTACACGAGTCAGCCTTTAGACAACAGCTGTTATACACAGCCGTTATACAAAGTCAGTCGTTACACAATAGCCGTTACACACAGTTAGCCGTTATACACAAGTGGGCCATGGCACAAGTCATCTGTTGCACGCCCCACCGCTCAACAACCAACCATTATATAAGCAACAATTACAAAAGCCCGCCGTTTAGGGACAAAAATCATAACCAGAAAACACGACATGTGTGTAGCAGAAAATCCATCCCTGTGAGCCAGAGGTTAACTGAAGTACCGGCCTAAGAATCTTTAAAAAGATCAATTTTTGTTGATTGTGAATTTGTCTTGTTTAACGGGCTAACAAACCACGGAACAAGCAGGGGTTGAACCCATGGCAAGTCCTAAAACTCCAAGCCAGTACGTAAGCCTCTCGGCCAGCTGTCAATAATAATAATAATAATAATGTATATTTCTACGAGTATATAATACAACATATACAGACCTAGCCGATATCTGTGATATCCTATATACAAAGGCCCTTGTTATACAGAGCATTTCGTGCAAATTAGGTTAATTTTGTCCACAGGATGCCACTCACACCAGTCGACTAACACCCAGATACCTATTTACTGCTAGGTGAACAGGGACAGCAGGTGTCTTAAGGACACACGCCCAAATGTTTCCACCCGTACCGGGGACCTCAATGTGTGAGCCGAGTGCGCTACCAACCGAGCCACACACTGGCCTGGAGTTTTAGGACTCACTTGCCATGGGTTCAGGCCCCACCCGTTCCGTGGCTTGTTTGCAATCCTGTTGTTATGATTTCGTGAGTCTTGACGGGCTAATACAACCCATGCTCCTAAATTCTTAGTCAGTTTCTTGCGTGCTGATTTCAGAAATGTCTCGACTTACGTTATCTACATAAATCAAGGTTAGAGAAGGCTTAATTAGGATTGGTTAAGTTAGATTTCGTTTATTAATAATAAAAAATTCCACAGACGGTTCCTTTGAGAGCTGGGTAGATACCTGAGCTGGAATAGGTACAGAGATCATTTGTGGCCCTCGTAGAGCTAATACAGCATATAAATTACTGGGAATGTCTCATGGGCCGAAATATGTACTCGCTGTCGCTGAGGAGAGAGAGATGCATGATGATATATATTGTATTTGGAAAGTACTTGAGGGGCTTGTCCCAAATCTACACACTGCCATAACATACTGGAGTGAGAGATATGGGAGGAAGTGTAAACCCAGTGAAAAAGCAGAGGTGCAGTGGACACAATAAGGGAACACTGAATCAACATCCATGGTCCTAGACTGTGTGGAGTCTACCTGGAGGGTGTTCTGGGGTCAACGCCCCCACGACATAGTCCTTGACCAGGCCTCCCGGTGGATCAGGACCTTATCAACCAGACTGTTACTGTTAACCGCACATAGTCCGACATACGAACCATAGCCCGACTGATCGGGTTCTGACTTTAGGTATCTGTCTAGCTCCCTCTTGAAGACAGCTGGGGGTCTTCACCACCACCATCATCAGGCCAACACCAAGTTGTTCGTCTCCCATTTCAACATCCATTACCAAGAAACCTTCCACCATCAACGTTCACTGCTGCTGTCACCATCACCACCACCATTACCATCACCTCTACCCAACCATTACTACCATTACCACGGCCGTTGCCACCACTGCCATTACCACTGTTACCACCATCACCACTGCTACCATCACCATTACTACCACCATTTCTCCCTTGCTATCAACCCCCCTTCCCCACCACCACCACCACCATCTCCTCCAGCATCACCAACTACTACTTACACAGCTCAGCCCAGAGTAGTCCTCCCTATTGATTGCCTGGTCGACCAGACTATTGCTATTGGTACGGAGTGACTAGCTCAGTGATTCCCAACCTCTTCACCACCAAGGACCCCTTTCATTTAAATTCATTTTCCCATGGATCCCAAGTTTTTGAAAGGACTGCCTGCTCAACAAGCCGATTTTATAACTAACAACAAACTGGTTTTCCCAGTTTCATCTCTCATCTCAAAGACGTAACAGAGTCTGTAATTAAATAAATGTCAGTATTAAAAAACTTGTTTAATGAGATGGTTTATGCTGCTTTGTTTACAGTGTGTTCCGTATTTCGGGTTCAGTGGTCGACACACCACGGTACGTGTGGGGAGAACCCATAAGTCGTCAAACTGCAGGCCAGTGCGTAAGCCACTGGTCCGGTGGCTTACGCACTGGCCTGGAGTTTTACGATTCACTCGCCATGGGTTTGTAACACCACCGTACCCTGTTATTACGATTTCGCGAGTAATGGCAGACAATTTTAAGCGTAGATCAGGTTCCACATTCATCCTGTTTCTGTATTTTGATTCTCTACACAGCAGCTGGGAGAAACCTGCTCACATAATATGTAGTGTGGGAATGGAATTAAAAATCTCAGTGCTCTGGATGCGAGTTGTGGCTACTCATTTTTCACATGAAACCAAAAGTCTGATAAGTTGTACTAAATGGAACTTGACTATTGTTCGATGGAGGTTTGGCATGTTCGAATCACCAGCCCATAAAATAACACCAACACTTTAAAAATAAAAGTCTAAAAAATGAGACTGTTCCCGCCGATTTAGAAAACGGCTTTGAAATTTTGAAAGTTTATCTTGATCAGCTGTATCGTGAGTGATTATACATTTTACACTTCAGCCTCTTGAACTTAGCTCGCGGGACCCCCCAGTACTACGTTTGTGGACCCCCAGGGGTCCAGGGACCACAGGTTTGGAACCGCTGCTCTAGGTCTTAGGTAGGGAGAAAGAAAGGGAGGAAGACAGGGTGGTGGGAGGGAGGGAGGGGCAGGCAACCAACACGATGAATCAGCCAGGAAATTATACTGAGATGAGTAATTTCAAGTTTCTTCCACCTGCCTCACACCTGTCTCACACACCTGCCTCACACCCCTCCGTCACACATCTGTACCTGCCTCACACACCTGTTCCTGCCTCACATACCTACATGACTTATTTACTTTCCCTCCCCCAAAATTTTTACCTCATGTTTCTTAGTTCCTCATTATCCTGAAGTAAGGTTTTCCTCAAATAGGTTGCTGACTGGCTGGCATAGACCTACACTGCTCACATGACGTCCGCCGGTCTTGCTAAATTTAATCCCTCAGATCCACGTAATCACCATAATTACGTGCTCACCGCTGTCGTCATTTATTGTGGGGTTCGTCGAGGGATAGATGGATGAATGTATACAATCTTAGACTAAAAGGAGGCAAATGCAACTAATGTGACATTTTATTATGGCAACGTTTCGCTCTCCAGGGGCCTTTTCGCTCCTGGAGAGCGAAACGTTGCCGCAATAAAATGTCACATTAGTTTCATTTGTGTCCTTTTACTTAACATATTGTTGGTAATTCTACCAATATTAATACAATCTTAGACTGTTTTGGATGCGTTATATTACGGATACTTGAGAGAAGACCCAGGCCTGCCTATCCACCGTTTTCTGTGCCTAATCGAGGAGTGAGGCAGTGGCCTCTGGGCTAACTCCCTGGTTCACGGGAGGACGTGACGTCATGGCTAGCGAAGGAGTTTCACTATAAATAATAATATAGAGATGGGAAGTACAGTGTCTGCACTCTGAAGTAGGGGTGTCAATGTTGCAGTTTTATAACTGTAGTGTAAGCATGCCTCTGGCAAGACAATGATGGAGTGAATGATGAAAGTTTTTCTTTTCGGGTCACCCTGCCTTGGTGGTCACCCTGCCTTGGTGGTCACCCTGCCTTGGTGGTCACTCTGCCTTGGTGGTCACCCTGCCTTGGTGGTCACCCTGCCTTGGTGGTCACCCTGCCTTGGTGGTCACCCTGCCTTGGTGGTCACCCTGCCTTGGTGGTCACCCTGCCTTGGTGGTCACCCTGCCTTGGTGGTCACCCTGCCTTGGTGGTCACCCTGCCTTGGTGGTCACCCTGCCTTGGTGGTCACCGTGCCTTGGTGGTCACCCTGCCTTGGTGGTCACCCTGCCTTGGTGGTCACCCTGCCTTGGTGGTCACCCTGCCTTGGTGGGAAACGGCCGATGTGTTAATAAAAAAAATATAATACTAATAATAATATCTTTATTTCTACAAGTACATGTACATGGTATACAGTCCTAGCTGACATTAGTGACATACTACAATATAGAAAGCCCATTGTTATGCTGAACATAACAAGTGTATGATGGGTGAACAAGGACAGCAGGTGTCTTATGGAAGTACATGTTTCCAGCTGTACCTGGGATCGACCCCCGGACCTCAGTGTGTGAGCCGAGTGCGGGGACACCCAATCGAGCTACGGAATCTATATACTACACAAGCATTACACTGTTGACGCTTATTCCCTCCTCCACGTGTTCCAGCACTTCCATTCCCTCCTCCACGTGTTCCAGCACTTCCTTTCCCTCCTCCACGTGTTCCAGCACTTCCTTTCCCTCCTCCACGTGTTCCAGCACTTCCTTTCCCTCCTCCACGTGTTCCAGCACTTCCTTTCCCTCCTCCACGTGTTCCAGCACTTCCTTTCCCTCCTCCACGTGTTCCAGCACTTCCATTCCTGAACCTTCCTTCCTCTATCCAGTCTCAGATCACCCTTCCCTTGTTCCTACTTCCCTCGTACTCTCCCCTTCTCTTATATTCTCTCCATCTCTCGTACTCTCTCCTGTCGTACTCCTTCCCTCGTACTCCTTCTCTTATACTCTCTCCTTCCGTACTCTTTCCCTCGTACTCTCGTCTTCCCTCTTTCTCACTTCTTCCCTCGTACTCTCTCCTTTTATATTCTCCTCTTTCCTCGTACCTATTCCCTCCTTTCCATCTCTACTTGTTTTTCTCTGCTTTCTCATTATATTGTGTTCATTTCTCCCTCCATCTGCCCTTCCTCCCCGCACGTGAGGGAGGGGGCGGGGGCGGGTGCCAACGTGCCAACCTATGCTGTCCCGCCCTCGATTATGGTGCCATAATGGAGTTCATCTGAGTTAATGGTTAATTCCGGCTGGCGGGGCGTCGAGAGGAGAAAGGAGAGGCGATGGGGGGTTGAGGTGTAGGGGTTTGGGTTGGGGGCGGAAGGGTGAGTGCCACGGGGAAAGTGGTGGTGGGTGGGGGAGAGAATGTCCGGGGGAGAGGGCGAATGATCAGTTATGATGTACAAGGAAATTTCACTGCCAGCATAAATTCCAACACGTTAGATTATTGTGAAAGCTGAAGTCGCCCTTTCTGTAATTTCTGGGATGTACACCAGAAAAATGTAAGTTTACTTAGGTACAGTGCACATAAGTACAATTATCATGCATTGTAACATATGCTTAACAATTTCCAAAGGAGCGAAAGTACTTAACAAACATTATCTCTCAGTCCACAGCAGGGTTCGAACCCGAACTGCATCAAAGTACGCAGTGTGTGTGTGTGTGTGTGTGTGTGTATGTGTGTGTGTGCAGATTTGATTCCTGGTGTGGACTGAGAGGTAATGATAGTAATATATGTTTAAATTACCTAGGATAACCCATAATCTATGGAAAATTCTGGAGGGACTGGCTATAAAGTGGCACTGTTCCCAGTGAAAAGCCTGGCAGCATTGACTTAACTAGGAGAGACACCTGAGTGTGGGTGTGAAGGGCCAACACTTCGACAATCTTCATATATAAAAAAGTAAATTACAAACAGAGTTCACCGGAAATATATAGAACGTGGGGGAAAATTACGTAGGTAAAGATCAGTGAGCTGGTGGAGGGCAGCAACACATGACACGAACAACAAAGACAACACAAATTTTTATGCAAAGTAACGATTCACTGATGATGAACTGGCTGCAACACGACTTTTAAACATAAAACAACACAATCTGAAGAAATATATTCAGAGAAAGATAGGGAAACTTAGAAGACCTCACAGTAAATATAAATTTATCTACTACATAAAAAAAGATATAAACAGTGAAATATGTGAGTACTATGTCGGGGATATCTGCAAATATGGAATAGGATGTATACAGTAATTACCCACACACCGGAAAGTGTTCCATTATGTTACTGAAGCTCAGTGCATTGTATTACTACACACCAGAAAATGTTATGACCTACATAAATTTATTTCTCTTCGTTTTTTGTTCAGCAATCCATTAAACGAAAGCAGGGTGGGGGAATGCAGAAAAATATTTTGTTACCCTTGAAGGCCACATAGATCACGTAACTAAATTCAAATCCGGAAGAATTCGAAAAAATAGAAAACGTGCCCACTCATGCAGCACCTGGACAGGATTCGTGGAATTCCATTTTTATAAAGAAGTGCAAAACTCCACTAGCACGAGCACTCAGTATTCTTTGGAAGAAGAGATTAGATTTAGGTGAAATCCCAGAAGCCTTTAAGAGAGCAGATATAGCTCTTTTGCATTAAGAAGGCAGTAGAGTACGTATCCAAAAATTACAGACCAGTATCCTTAACGTCAAACATCATAAAAGTCTTTGAAAGGGTGATAAGACATCAAATTACAAACTTTATGGAATAGCGTAACCTACACAAGTCAAACTAACATGGATTTAGAGCAGAAAGAACATAGGACAGAATTACGGAGGCACTGGAAGAAAACCAAAATGCAGATGTAGTCTACACGGATTTTGCAAAGGCATTTCACACGTGATCGATGGAGTGATTGTACATAAACTGAGGATGTTAGGTATAATTGGGAAAGTAGGCGAATCGGTTTTAAATTTTCTGAAAATCAGAACAGAGAGAGTAACAGTTAACAGAGCAAGATATAGCATTAGCAAAGTAAAAAGCTCGGTATCCTAAGGTCATGGTTCTGGCACCTTTACTGTTTCTTATCCTCATAGTGGACATATATGAACACACCACAGTAACGTATCATTATTTGCAGATGATGCCAAAATAAGCATGAATATCACATCTGTAGAGGACACACAAAAATGCAAGATGTAGACAGATTGTTCCAGTGAGCATTGGAGAATGCTATGATATTCAAGGGTGACAGGTTCCAACTACTTAGATATGGAAAGAATGAAGAGAGAGAGAGACAGACAGACTGGATAGATCGAAAGAAACAGATGAAAGATCTGAGTGTAATAATGTCAGCTGACCTTTCTTTCAAAGAACACAATAAGGCAAATATCACGAAAACAAGAAAAATAGTGCTGATTTTCATGATTTTCAAAATCACTAGTGTTCTCTCGCTTAGAGTATTGTTTAATGTTGACGGCTTTTTCCAGGGAGGAGACATATAACAGCTGGAAAAGATAGATCATTTACGGTCCGCATAGGGCCAATAAAGCACTTAAATCATTGGGAACGCCTCTTGAGTCCTAAATATAGACTCACTGGAGTGGAGGAGAGATAAATTATAAAATACGTGTGGAAAGTGCTTGAGGATCTGATCACAAATCTACACACAACCATAAAAACATACTGAAGTGAGAGATGTGTGAGAGAGTGTAAAATAATCTGTTAAAAACAGGGGTCCCTTGGGTATAATAAGACCCCGTTTTATCAGCATCAGTGGACGCAGACTGTTTAACACACTATCACAAGATATCAGAAACACTGCCGGAACAAGTGTAGAAATTTTCAAGAGGAAATTAGACATGTACCACGTCACGTGGTAAATCAACTAAACTGTGATGGATGTGTGGGACAGCGGGCTGTCAGCAGTAACGAGCCTGGTCCAGGACCAGGCTGCGAGTGTAAGACCACTCTCAAGCCTTCAAAAGCATGTTTTGCGTCGCTTCTTCCAAGATTTTAACACTTTTCCTGTCTGGGTCTCGTATTCAGTGCAGGAATATAAATGACTGATATTATTACCTTAAGTTTTCCTGCCACTATATCCACAGTCCTGATTAGTTTGCATAACTAGTACTTTCAAAACAAATGATGCCAGTCTAAGATGATATTCATAAGTCACTTGTTCTCTCTAATCTGGAATATTGTCGTTCACCAACAGCTCTTCAGAGGGTTCGTGAAATTGCAGATCTCGAGAATGTAAAGAGAAATTTTACTACCTATATAAATTCAGTCAAATACCTAACTTATTGGGAACGCTTAAAATCCCTGAAATTGTATTCCTTGCAATGTGGGCGAGAAAGATATATCATAATTTACACCCAGCAAATCCTGGAGGGATTAATCATTTATTTGCACGCGGACATCACTCCACGTGAAAGCAAGAGGTTTGGTAGAGGCGCAAAATACCTCCAGTGAAAAGTAAGGGTGTAATAAATACATCTAAGTGCATTGGGGCCAAGACTCAACGCCCTCTCTTCATACATAAGGGGAATTTCCAACATCCTCCTAGCTGCCTTTAAAGGAAATTTGATCCCTCAAGTCAGTTCTTGATCAACCGGGGCTGTATTTGTGCAGACTGTGTGCGGCTCATATCAACAGCCTAAGTGATCAGGCCATCAAACAGAAGGTCAGGTTTGTGACTGAGCAGCGGGGACGGTGACCCCCAGTCTTCCTCAGGCAACATTCAAGCAAACAGATATATTCCTGCCAAGATAGAAGAGAATACCAAAGGCAGAGGAAGAGAAATTTGAACGAGTACCTTTGATATACCTTACCTTTGAAGAGTTTCGAGAGTGCCTCTACTCTCTGAGCCCGGCCATGGGCCAGGATCGTCTGGTGCTTGCCTGATCAACCAGGTTGTTGCTGCTGGAGGCCTGCTGCCCCACATATCCGTCACAGCCTGGTTGATCTGGCACCTGGTGAAGATACTTGTCCAGTTTCCTCTTGAAGGCTTCTACACTGGTTCCAGCCGTGTTTCTGATATCTTCTGGTAAGATGTTGAATAGTTTGGGACCCCGGATGTTGATACAGTGCTCCCGTATTGTCCCCACCGCACCCCTGCTCCTCACTGGGTTTATTTTACACTTCCTCCCATATCTCTCACTCCTGTATATTGTTACGGCAGTGTGCAGATTTGGGACCAGGCCCTCGAGTACTTTTCAGGTATCTCTCCTCCGCTCCAATGAGTACATGTTCAAGACTTGAAGGCGTTCCCAATAATTTAGATGTTTCAATGGCTCAATGTGAGCCATAAACGATCTCTGAATTTGTTCCAGCTCTGCTATTTCTCCTGCCCTGAACGGGGCCGTCAGCACTGAGCAGTATTCTAAGTGAGGGAGCACTAGCAAGAATTACAAGGGAAGTTTAAAGACAAGGTTGCAGCAACAACAGCAGAAGCAACAACAGCAGTAGCTACAACAGCAACAGCAGGAGCAGTAAGAGCAATAGCAGAAGAATAAAACAGCAACAGCAGAAGCATGTTCAACGTTGTCAGAAGTACCAGCACCATGTGAAGTAACCAGAGCAACAATGACAAAAGCACGAGCGACGCTTGCAACAACAGCAACTGCAGCACAACAACAACCAGCAGAAACAATAGCAGAAACAGGTACAAAAACAACAGCAGAAAAAAAGCTGCAGCATTGCAGTAGTAATAACAGCCCTTTCAGTATCAGCAACAATAGCAGTAGCAGCAGCAGCGTCAGTGTTGTGTGGTTGAGTAGCTTCACGAGCGGTGCTAAGCTTCACAGAGACGATACGGAACTGCTGGAGTGAGCTAGCGCGCTGTTCTTTCCGCTGCGTTTGTTGATCTCCTACTGGTTCCTGCTTTTTTTTTTTTTTGGAGGGGGAGATTTGTCACTGTTCTTGTTTTTTTATTACTTGTTCCTGTTTTTTTATGTTACTTGTTCCTGGCATTGTTGTTGTGGATTTGTCACTTGTTCCTATGTTTTGTTGTATTTGTCATTTGTTCCTGTTTTGTTGTATTTGTCATTTGTTCCTATGTTTTGTTGTATTTGTCACTTGTTACTGGAGTTTTTTTCTGTGTTTATCACATTTCCCCCGGTGTTTTTGTTGCACATGTCAGTTTTTGTTGGTGTACTTGTGTTTGGCACGTGTTTCTTGTGCTTTTATGTTTGTCATAATCCTTTTATGTTTGTCATAATCCTTTTATGTTTGTCATAATCCTTTTATGTTTGTCATAATCCTTTTATGTTTGTCATAATCCTTTTAAGTTTGTCATAATCCTTTTATGTTTGTCATAATCCTTTTATGTTTGTCATAATCCTGGAGTTAGAGATAAGCTGCGACAGGCAGCAGACTACTTGTGCTTTAAAGTTAACTCTAATCTCTAAACTAGGTATTAGAGAAAATTAGAGATATACAGGTCTACGTGTATATGCCTTGGGCCAGAACTCGGTAGATTTGCTAAATGGTATATATCTGTCGTTAAAACAACAGCAACAGCCTGGTTGGCCAGGCAAGCACCAGACGAGCCTGGTTCAAGGCCGGGCTCTGGGAGTAGAAAAACTCTCGGAACTTATCAGAGGTAAGGTATGTTCAGTGAGGACAAATTTCAGCTACTTCTTGGAGGAAATATTGTAAGGGGGGTACCAAACAAACTTAAACCAGCGATTATAGCTGAGGATTGATAAAGTGGTAGTCCCTAAGATAGATTGCGTACAACCAGCCCCAACAGCCTGATTGATCAGGCCTTTATCCAGGAGGCCTGGTCTGGAACCGGGCTGTGAGGGCACTGGCCTTCAAAGTTGTCTACAGGTAAAGCAGCTGATAGTTAGGTTTGTTAGGTAAGGTTTGTCAGGAAACAGGACAGGTGTATCCTGACGTGGGTCTTAGTCAGATGATGACCCGCCGTTGGAGCTTTTGGTCATCTGACCGAGGCCTTCCGCTGGCTTACCGGTCCACCCCTTTAAAAATTATGGTCAAAATTATAACTATTTTTACACATTAATAACTGATAGTGAAGTATTTCTATACAAAGGATTTCTATACAAATGACAATAATTTATCATTTGTTTATTACTAAAGCGCACGATACTAGTCTAGCTGAGTTGCAGTGAACCTCCCTGGTTGCAGGGAACCTCCCGAGTTGCGTTGAACCTGAGTTGCAGTGAAAGATGTTCTACGCTGGCAGAAGAATTTACATAATTGTTTTTTTCCACAATTTACTACATCTTTCCAACTGTAGTATTTGCCTCTTTTTGTTAAGCACACACACACACACGCACCAATTTTAATCTAAATATACCTGATGAAAATCGGGTCTTAAGATGTTTTGCAGGTAGCAGGCTGGTAAAATTTCATCGATATTCCAAAGTTTACGAAGCTGAGTGAATTTTGGCCATCAACTTTAGGGCGCAGGGAGATGGCAGTTAGCAAGTCGGTCAGCGATCTGGTCAGCGGGCGCCTCGGACCCTGGGTAATGTTCCCCTCCGCCTTGTGAAAGGAATATCTTGTTCGATTATTTTTATGTGTCTCTTAAAAACCTTTCAAGCTGAAAAGGGTTTCGGAAATGGGGTTTGGGTAGGAATTGCTGCCTGCGAGATTGCTTGGGAGGGAGGGAGGGTGAAAGGGGTATGGTGCAGTATCGTAATACATCAACTTATTTCGTTGGCTCAGTTGGTCACTTCGGGTGGCAACACCAGCCTAGCCTAGCCCATCCAGTTCAACCCAGCCAAGCCTAGAAGCCAAGCTCGCATAACTTAGGACGTATTTCAGTTACTTTCAATAATCTGAATAGCCCATCTAAGACTTCCGTTTATTGTTTAAAGTTCCTTTTTTCGTGTTTAAAGTATTTTGCATTTGTTCTGATACGATATGACATTGATTCTGTTACTACATGGCATTTACTTTTCCTGTCAGCTTACCTGTCTCAGTAATGTGACGTCAAATGATACGAATGATACATTCGTATCTTCGTTTGCGGACGGTATCAAAACAAACATGAATGTTGCTTTAGAAAGACACGTGAGCAAACACCAGGACATATTTATTAGAAAACGTTTCGGTCCTGGGACCTTGATCACTTCTAACAAGGTCCAGGACCAAGGTCTCAGGACCGTTTTCTAATGGAGAAATGGTATGGTGATACCGAATCAGAAAAGCTGCAAATTAATATCAATAATCAACGACACTAGACAGTGAAAAAATAAGTTCAGTGGCGAAATTTTTCAAAGGTCTCGCATAGGCAAATGGAATTTTAACTTTCTGACAGATAGAACACAAAGGGTAGCAGTAAACGGAGAAAAATCCAACATTGGCGAGGTAAAAATCTCAGTACCCCAAGGCACGGTCTTGGCTCCTCAGTTTCTTATCCTCATAGCAGACATAGATAAAAATACTCGCTACCGCTTTGTATCGTTTGCGGATGACACCAAAATAAGCAAGAAACTCAGAAAGATGCAAACAGGATTTTCCAGCGGGCAGTGGTGAAGAACATGACGTTCAGTGGTGATAAGCTCCAGCTGCTTGCATATAGAAAGAATGAAGAACTCATAAGGAACACTATATACAAAAGTCATGAGGATCATCAAATAGAAAGAAAGGAACTCGTGAAAGACCTGGGAGTAATTATGTTGGTTGACCTTCCTTTCAAAGAACACGATAGCCAGGAACATGACGAGGTGGATAATGAGAAAACAAGGGAAATAGTACCAGTGGTGACACTTATCAAATCGCATGTGCTCTCTCGTTTGGAATATTGTTCAGTGTTGACGGCCCCGTTCAGGGCAGAAGAGAGATCAGAGCTGGAACAGATACAGAGATCGTTTACGACCCAGGTAGAGCCAATAAAGCATTTAAATTACTGGGAATGCCTTAAGTCCTAAATAAGTACTCACTGGAGTGGAGAGAGAGATAAATAATAATATATATATGGAAGGTACTTGAGGGACTGATCCTAAATCCTAAGGACTGATCCTATATCAGCCCTGACTGATCCTGAATCTGCCCTAACAATATACTGGGTTGTAAGATAATCCCAGTGAAGGGCAGGAGCACCGTGGACACAAGAGAACACTGTATCATCATGCTTTGTCCCAGATTATTTAACATCTTTCTGGAAGATATCAGAAACACTGCTGTCCTCAGCTAGGCTGTCTCATCCCTCCCTGTCCTCGCCTAGGCTGTCTCATCCCTTCATGTCCTCACCTAGGATTTCTCAACCCTCCCTGTCCTCGCCTAGGCTGTCTCATCCTTTCCTGTCCTCACCTAGGCTTTCTCAACCCTCCCTGTCCTCGCCTAGGCTGTCTTATCCTTCCCTGTCCTCGCCTAGGCTGTCTCATCCCTCCCTGTCCTCACCTAGGATTTCTCAACCCTCCCTGCCCTCACCTAGGATTTCTCAACCCTCCCTGTCCTCGCCTAGGCTTTATCAACCCTCCCTGTCCTCGCTTAAGCTTTCACAACCCTCCCTGTCCCCACCTAGGCTGCCTCATCCCTCCCTGTCCTCGCCTAGGTTGCCGAAACCCTCCCTCTCCTCGCCTCTCTTAGGCATCCTCTAATAACCACCTTTCCCTAGTCCATCTTTAACACTCCCCGCGCCTCGCCACGCCTCACCCACACATTGATATTCTTGGTGGTGGTTCCAAAGCTAGTACAACAGGCATGGGTAGCGGCACACTGCGGATGTATCCAATTTGTATTAATTAAAAAAGCTGCTTTGCCACCTCAGCTGCAAATAGCTGAGAAATCATCATAAAGGGAGAGACTGAGGAATGGGTGAGTATTTGGGATGCAGCAAAACTAACACAAATTAGTGTTTAGTGTCTTGAAAAAAACATGTCGGTCTACTACTACTATTACTACTACTACCGTCACGGAGGCAGGCTTCTCTGTGTCCTAGTACACATACCTTTGATATGCCTTTGATTAGTTCCCAGAGTTCTTCTACTCCCAGTGCCCGGCCTTGGGCCAGGTTCGTCTGGTGTTTGCCTGATCAACCAGGCTGTTGCTGCTGGTGGCCCGCTGACCCCTATATCCATCACAGGATCTGGCACAAACATTGTTGTTAAAGTGGATCTGTTGCACTTGAGCTTGTCAGCGACCTCTGTGTCTTACGTAGCAGAGACGCAATAAACGATGTCAGGCCACTAACTAACCTTTGTTAGACACGTCATCAACCTCCCCGAAAACCAGCATATGTACTTCGATAGTAAGTTCTACACCACTTATAAGGCATACATCATCAACTACGGTGAATGTTATCGGATAACACACATTATCTTCTTTTCAGCTGTACATGAATGTTATACAATATCGACAAGATGAAGAATTAGACACATGTGCAACATCTGAGTATATTTGTGGCTTTATCAGTACAAGGACATAATGTGAGGAATGTAGAACTGTATACAAAAGATAAGGTAATCAGTTCCTCAGTGAGGACTACGGTGTGTTTCACCAACTCCAAGCCTGAAGGACTGATTATCTTATCTTTTGTATATAGTTCTACACTCTTCACATTATGTTCTTGTATTGAGAAAGCCACTGGATGGCGAAGCGTCTACAAATCAAGATACCCAGATACTGCATGTGTCTAATTCTTCAGCTCCTCTTCAGTTGAAGGAGCAGCAGCGAGGGTGGGCCATTGACTCAGCGCGAGAAGGAACAGGAACTGGCAGAGATATAAACAGATTACAAATCTACTGACTCGCCCTACCAGCTTCTCCAAAACAAACCTCGAATTCGGGAGAATTAAAAGAGCATATACGACCAGTATTGGAAACAACTCTTGCAAGGTATCAACCAAGCGATTTCTGTTGTCCAAGTGTGGTCTAAGACTCGAAGATTTCAAAACCAAACATACACCTACTTGAATATCACTCACCCGCTACGTACGTACTACTCGACCACTGTGCAAATGTTTCGAGGATGCAAGGCTGGTCTCGAAGCATTCAACCTCTCTTAGCTAACACACTATATTACCAGCAGGAAGCTCAGAATCATTAATGCATGTGAGAAAATAGGCGTAGATAACACACATTAAATTGAATCTGTGAGAATCAAGTTGCCTCACGTGGGGACGACGGCACAACATTTAACACCCTTAGTCTTCTCAATGAGGTGTCCAACAACCCGCTCCTTCATCTGTATAGGCTCAGCTTGCTGGATGGCGTCCTACCTGACTACTGGACACACTCTCGTGGTACCCATTCTGGAACTGAACTCTCACAAGATTAGACCATCTTATTAACATACAACATGTGCAGAGTCGTTGGGAGAATTGTCCTTATTAACAGGTTCAATGTGAGAAAAAAATGTATAAACTCTTGGTAGAAGCACCCAAACTTGTTTTGTCGAGTGCTTCATCAGGCAGGGACTTAGCTCAATGGCCGCCTTTATTGATCTCAGAATTGTCTTTGATACAGCCATCAAATAACTTATCATGGAACAGTTCAATAACTTTGGTGTCAGAGGGTAAATTACTAACTTGGATCCGATGACACCTGAGCGACAGAACTGTCTCACTAGTATAAAGGTGTCATGAGTACTCCGGTGCCTCATTTGAACTGGGAACACCTCTGAGTGACACACGTAACTCCACTCTGTATAATGTACTAATGAAGACTTGTGTCACACGGTACCCCTATGTGAGGCTGTCATCTGTTGCACGGGTGATGTGTACGTCTTTGCTCACACATCCATCGGATTGCACTCTTATGTCCAGGTGTTTGTATTAATAATGTACCATTACCAATCAATGATATTTTCTGTGAACACTGTAAATAATTAGAAACAGGAATAAAAAGGGATAATTAAACTCCTTGGAACACGTTTAGGAACACCGTTATCATCTTTGAAGATATACCTTTGATGAATTTCGAGAGTTTTCCTACCATGTGCTGTACTATTGGAACGCAGGCAAGAAAGATACATCAAAATTTACACCTTGAAAATCCTGGAAGAACTGGTCTCAAACCTTGACACTAAAATCACTGCGTATGACAACAAGAGACTTGGCAGACGGTACAAAACACCACTAAACAGCAGGGGCGCGACGAGTACATAAAGAACTCGAGTGTCAGAAGTCCTCGTTTCTTCAACGCCCTTCCTCCATGCTAAAGCATATAGGGAGAAAAAACTCCGGCTATCTTCAAGAGGGAGCTAAACATGTTCTTCAAATCTGTTCCTGACTAGCCTGACAGTGGTTCGTACAGACAGCAATAACAGCCTGGTTAATCAGGCCTTGATCCTCCAGGAGGCCTGGTCTGGGACCAGGCAGTGGGAGTGTTGACCCCCGGAAGCGTCCTTCAGGTATCCCCCACTTAACTTTCGGCGCAGTTTGCTTTATAAAGTTTAGTGCAGCACAAGGTCATGAGGATGATTCTAAGTGTTCCAGTTTGCACTAGAATCATGGACGTGAGAGAAGACTTGAAACTTCTACAGTGGCAGTATGAAAGTCACCTCAGTATCCGATTTATAAAGTTTGCTGCGCAGTCGAAACATTTCGGCAATAATGATATCCAAGTGTTGTGCATGTCTTAGTCTTCATAGTTTTAAAAATGTCGAGAGGCTATTGAAACGATGAATCTGCATTGCTTACATATTGATGTATTTTTTCCCACCATTCTCTTTCCTATATGGAATTTTTGTTGTATCGAGCTGTGATGATGGATATTTAAAAAAAAAAAAAAACTTTTCGATGTGTACGGGATAAGTTCGAGAGAGAGAGAGAGAGAGAGAGAGAGAGAGAGAGAGAGAGAGAGAGAGAGAGAGAGAGAGTGTGAGAGTGTGTGAGAGTGTGTGAGAGTGTGAGAGTGTGTGAGTGTGTGTGAGAGTGTGTGAGTGTGAGAGTGTGTGTGAGAGTGTGTGTGAGAGTGTGTGTGAGAGTGTGTGTGAGAGTGTGTGTGAGTTAGTTCTCGGTTCTCTTGGTACGAAACCTTTGAAGCTCCCATTACTACGGTGTAGTTGTGTCTTTTTTCTATAATTGATCAAGTTTAATCCTGGACGAAACGTTGTAATAAAGGTGATGTAGTGTGTTTCTCACCACTTGTCGACTTACACTCACGTTTAACCATTAATGGAATATCTGACGGCATCCTCATTGCTGTGTTGAAGTCTCCCAACTCAGGATGGCAGATTTCAACACTGTTGTACACATTAAATCTACCCTGTGTGATGGAATATGATAGGTAATTACAGTTACCTTTTCTTCCCCGAATGTAACTATAATATCGGAAAGGGTAGCAGCACATTACTGA
Organism: Cherax destructor; assembly: GCA_009830355.1. Taxonomy (NCBI): domain Eukaryota; kingdom Metazoa; phylum Arthropoda; class Malacostraca; order Decapoda; family Parastacidae; genus Cherax; species Cherax destructor. The sequence continues at coordinate 30,102 of WNWK01003225.1, read as the reverse complement.
CGTATGCGGTTTTGACAAATAAAAACAAAAACAAAAAACAAAAAATCCATAACTCTTCCCACAGCTTTTGCCTCGAAAACTCTGTCTACCCTACAACTTTCCCACCCGCTTCCCAGCAGCTTTCTCTCCTCCCCTTTCCCTACATCCACCCTCCCCATCTCACCCCTTCCGACTCCCAAAAAAGTGAGGCATACCGCTTTATCAGTGGCAGTGTCCGTGAAATTCCTCTTAGTTCAGTTCTGGTCCTGTTTGACTCCCCACTTCACCAGGCGAACTTCACTTCTCCCTAAAATTGCTTATTAAATTTTTTCTCTGACTTTACATTTTGTTAGAGCACAATATATGACCACCGCGTAAAGGCAGGCAGTTGCTAGGGTATTTGTGAAGAGCGGTGCGTCAGGGCGTGTAAGGGCATGTCAGGGCGGGTCAGGACATGTCTAGGTGGGTCAGGGCGTGTAAGGGCATGTCAGGGCGGGTCAGGACATGTCTAGGTGGGTCAGGGCGGGTGTCAAGGGACAGTGTTACTCCTCATGGGTTTTCCTTCAAGGGCAGTGTCTTGTTGCTCGTGAAGAGATCTTGATCCGAGGAATCGGATCAAAGTGATTGCCTCTAATTCCCCAATCAGTGTATAACCAGTGTGGGTTTATCGCATCCTCATGAATTATGGAAAGCTGATTCATCTTGAGGGTTGATTATTATTATTATTATTTTTATTATTAATATTTTATTATTATTAGTATGGGGAGCACTAAATCCGTAGGAATTGTACAGAGCCTACAGAGCCTGTGGAAGGGGGGGGGGAGAATGGAAGGCATTTAGGGAATAGGAGCACAGATCCAATAGCTATTTCTGCTACATGCTCAAGTTAGAGTGAGAATTTGGCGATAAAAACATGAATCCATGGATTCATTCTGCCTGAGGAGCCGATAAGTGCAGCGTGATGCTGTCATGTCAACATGGACCACAACCTGCAGCAACAGCGTGATGCTGTCATGTCAACATGGACCACAACCTGCAGCAACAGCGTGATGCTGTCATGTCAACATGGACCACAACCTGCAGCAACAGCGTGATGCTGTCATGTCAACATGGACCACAACCTGCAGCAACAGCGTGATGCTGTCATGTCAACATGGACCACAACCTCCAAGAAATGCTCCCACCACCTTGTTGAATCCATGACACGAAGAATTCAGGCTGTTCTGGGGCAAAGGGGCGCTCTACCCAGTACTAGAAGAGTGTACCTAATAAAGTGGCCACTGCCTGTATATACTGACTGCTTAGTAAACACCCTCCTTCCTCTGTACTCTTTATGATAGTGGGGGAGGGTTCCTTGATGGAGGGATCTTGATCCCAAAAAATGGAGCTAATTCTCTAATATTCACCAGGCACTGTATGACCCTGACAGGTTTAGTGTTACCCCATATATCTTCTGGTAAGATGTTAAATAGTCCTGAAAATATATTGTGACCAAGACTGCCTATGTTTGTCACGTAAGAGGAACTAAAAGGTACAGATGTGCACTTTTTTTTTTTTTTAGATGTAAAGATAAACGAAGACAAAAGAGAGAAAACAGTCACTGGCTCGGAGGAAAGCAGGGGCTCCACTGGTTCACCAAGAGAAAACACAATAAGTGTCCGGGGCCCAAGACTGTTCAACAGCCTCCCACCAGCCATAAGGGAATTACAAAAAGGCCCTTGGTTGTCTTTAAGAGGGAGCTGGACATATACCTAAAGTCAGTGCTGTGGTTCGTACGTTGGACTACGTGCGGCCAGCAGTAACAGCCTCGTTGATCAGCGCCTGATCCACCGGAAGGCCTGGTCGTGGACCGGGCCGCGGGGGCGTTGGTCCCTGGAATGCCCTCCAGGGTAGGTAGGAGGGAGAAGAGCCTGAGGAAGAGAGGAGAGAGGGGCAGGAGGAATAAAGGGCTGTGAAGGAGAGATGGGCGTGTGGGAAAGAGGGAGGCATGAGGGAGAGGGATGTGGAGGGAGAGGGGTGAGCGTAGAGTAGCAGGTGGTTGAAGCCGTGGGCTCCGTATTGGATCACCGACAGAGGACGTGGATGGGAAGTAATTGGCTGTATATGCAAATTGAGGAGCACGAGTGTGGCAATTAACCGCTGAAGACTGACTCTTGGTGGGAAGTGGGCAAGATGTTTTGTAGGACGGGCCCCCCTCCCTGCCTCTTGTACCCATCCACCTTACACTATCCCTCTTCCATTTATTCCCTCTTCCTCCTCCTCGTCCTCCTCCTCCTCCATCAACGGAGTTGCCTGGTCTGGGACCGGCCCGTGGAGGCGATAATCATTAGACATATCTACAGAGAACCTCCGTTTTTTCCCCCTTTGCTCTGTTTTCTTCCGTTAGCACTCTGTTCAACCCCCCCCCTTTTCCTAGACCTTCATCGTCATGATTATTTTTCTTCTTTAAATTCTTAGGGGAATACTATTTTACTAGTCAGTGGCTAAAATAGAGAGTAGTAAGAAGTAGAGATACAAGTTGCAAACCAAGTTTTCTATTGGGATGACGTTTCGCCCATTGATAAAACAACCCTTTACCGAGCTCAAATTCGTCCCAATAAAAGTGTATTCAATAACGTGTCTCTCTTGCCTAGTCTGGGCAGTACGTCATCAGGAGGCAGGGGTGGATGTGGGAGAGTGTAGGGGGCGGGGGAAGGGGGAGCCTGGACAGTATTATGCGTCCTGCATACAACTGACCATAAATATTCTGAACACATAATTCCTGTCCAGCCGTGCTTACGTTAGACTGCTTACTGCTAGTACCAATACCCTGACTGATCAGACTTAACAACTAGAATGCCGGGGACTGTGTGTGATCCTTGAAGCCATAACAGTTCGACACAAGACAGATAATCAGTTCCTGAGAGAAGTGCCTTCGCTGGTGCCATCGAGGTAATACGAATTGTTAATGTAGCCAGTCAGCGTAAAGTGTGTTAACTGAAGTATTGATTAAACTTTTTAATAGAAGCTAATCAACGCTTGCGTTTAGGGGGGAAAATATTGATTGGTCTGTCGTTTTCACTGAAGCCAGTCAGTGAATGTGTATTAATTACCTGAAGGGGTGTTTCAGTTGTCAACGCCCCCCCTCCCCGCTGTTTTACCTTTGAAGAGTTTCGAGAGTTTCTCTACTCTCTGAGCAGAGAAACTCTCAAAACTCTTCAAAGGTATATCAGAGGTAAAGCAGCGGGGGGCGTTGACAACTGAAACCCCCCTTCAGGTAAGTAATACACATACACTGACTGGCTTCAGTGAAAACAACAGACCAATCACTATTTTTGGCCCCAGACCAGGACTCCTGGTGCATCAAAACATGAACAGCCAGGAACTTGTCAAGTTCCCTCTTGAAGACAGCCAAGGGTCTGTTCATAGTCTCCCCTATGTGTGGTGTGAGTCTGTTAAAAAGTCTTGGGTCCCTTACACTTATTGTGTTATTTCTTAGTGTACTCATGGCACCCCTACTTTTCACTGGGAGACTTTTGTGCCCTCTGCCGAACCTCTTGCTTTCGTAGGGAGTGATTTGTGTGTGCAGATTTGGGAGCAACCCTTTTAGGATATTCCAGGTGTAATTTAAATTGTGTATCTTACTCTCTCTCTTCTGCGTTCCAGGGAGTACAGGTCGAAGGACTTAAAACGTTTCTGGTAATTTAGATGCTTGACTGAGTTTGTGTGTTGTGAAAGTTTTCTGTACATTTTGTAGGTCTGCAATGTCGCATTATTATTTTTTTTTTATGTAGCCAATAACGGAATCGTCTCAGGGTAACCTCAAGGTCACGAATACATTTCGTACAGTCTGTTACATCATGGCATTGTAGTAGAAGTACGCATTGTTGGAGAAAATAGTGTGCTGAGATTTGCGTCTAGAGAGCGTCGTAAAAGTTAAAAATATTGACTCTCGAGGGGCGGGCAGGCGGGCGCGGCGACACACCACACACACACACACACACACACACACACACACACACACACACACACACACACACACACACACACACACACACACACACACACACACACACACACACGTACGTACGTACGTTTCGAGATGCCGATGATAGCGGAAGGAACTACAAGAAGAAAAGGATGAGGTGGATTATAAAAACTTTCAAAAGAAAGCAAGCCAGACCAATGGTGATGCTCGAATAAACTCTTGTGTGCTCTCCTTTACAGTATTGTTCTCAGCTTTATTTATCTTCAAGGTGGGTTTCCTTATTACTGATAAAGGACTCCCAGTTCAATTAAAATACCCCCTCCTTCCTTGGGTCAAACCTAATTACCTCCCATTTCCTGGGACTGGTTTCAAGAGCTCTTCTACGCGCGCTGCCTGGCCTTAATCTAGGCTTCTCTGTTGACCACCTGATAAACCAAGCTGTTGGTGCTAGCAGCCCGGAGGCCCACATAGCCATCACAATAAGGATTGTCCAGTACTTATAACAGGATGCCAGCCAGCTTCTTGTAAACTTGTATCTTCGTTCGAGCAATATTCCTGATGTCTCTGGTAACACATATTAACTTATATTTACTCATAATTAACTAAAATACAGAAGTAACATAAAGGGACTATTTACCTGTGGCATCGCTGGTCATAGGACTATTCTGATGGAAGCTGCATACATATTTACGCTAAACAATATTCACACATATTGGACTTCTTTAAAGCGCCTTAGCTGTGTACTCTCTTTAATGTAGAGAAGATTGATATCTCACAGTGTGTTCATGGAAAATATTAGTCAGTTTGCTAATCTGCATAATGGAGGCTTGGTCAAGGACCGGGCCGAGGGGGCGTTGACCCCCGGAACACCCAGGTAGAATGGAGTCAGAGATATTCTAAACTCATTGAAAAGTATAGATTAATCTTAGCTAGCTACTTACAGCAAGTTCTTTGCTTGTATACGCTTTCCGACTGCAAACAGTGATAACCCGGTATTGCATGTGCAGTGGCTGAGTGGATATACATAGTACTGTACTGTATACTTGGGCTCGTTGGTCACACACCGGACGAGCCTGGCCCATGGCCGGTCTCCGGGAGTAGGAAGACTCTCGAAACTTATCAAAGGTACATCAGAGGTACAAGGGTAGTCAAGGTGCTGAGGTTCGAGTCCTTTCCCTTGTGGATCGTTAATCATGGTGGCTTATATACACGAAAGTGGTGGTTGTTTTTAGTGATGGTGGCGGTGCTGGTGGTTTTGTTTATTTTGTTGCAGTCAGTATACTTTCCTGTGGAATCTTTTGTTCCTCGTTTAGAGGAACAAAAAGTCGTTCCTGCCACTTCCAATTACTGAATGATCTTGATACGAAATGCAGACGTAGGCACCACAGCCCGGCTGATCAGGGACTAACTTGACAAGCTTGTCCAGTTCCTTCCTGAAGACAGCCAGGGGTGTCCTGGTAAACCCCCTTAGGTATGAAGGATGGTCTTGAAAAGTCTTGTTTCCTTCACACTTACCGAGTCTTCTCATAGTGTATTCATTGTACCTATTACAGCCTTTGGCCAGTGTGATCATGGTGTAAAAGCATATTAAATACTTGCAAAAAATATGAATAACGGGAAAAGTGGGCAAGTGCATTTGTATCTAACACATTGAATGCAAAGAGTGATAGAGAATGCAGCACAGTTGCAATTACATCTTGCTGAACAAAAAGGCACAATACAAGTCACACATACTTTGTAAATGGTACAAGTGGGACCGAAACGTCGTCGTAATCTCGTCTCTTTTTTTTATATGTACGGGTTGTGTGTGTATTGTTCCAGTCACGGTATTGTGCCTTTTTTTGTTATTTATCTGTGTACTATTACACCTTGCTGAATTTCTGATATTCTCACCATCATCTTGTAATTCTTGCAATACCATCTGTATTCGTGTAACAGATGGCCCACCTTTTTCACTGTTACTACGGCAATGGTTTAACCATCCATGGTTTGGGGCCTTCATGCATGATTGGGGGGGGAGGGGCTCGGAGGAAGATTTCTGGGGTCTTGGGGTGGATGGGGGAGGGGTGGATCTCATTGAGGGAGGGTGTTGTAAGAGGTAAGTGTGGGATGCGTGCGTGTGTATGCCATTATATAATATTCCTTCGCTTGCCGGGGGTACAGCCTCCACCGCCAGGCTGCATCACGTTCTTCACCCTTATTGGCCACTGGAGGATGCTGCTCAGCACTGTCTTGCCCCCAGGGACCGTGTCTGATATAGCGTGTCTGCTCACTGCATCCGCCTCGGGGAATCTTGCCCTTTAAGAAATTGGAATTGTCTGTGTGTGGAGGTCTTGAAGGAGAGGGGGGGGCAGGTGTGTGTGTATCCAGGTGTGGGTGCAGGTGTGTATGTCCAGGTGTGTGTGTGTCCAGGTAAGAGGTCATAAAGATGGCGTGTGGGCGACCCGGCTGGTGCTTGTAGATGCTCCCTCTCCTCCAACTCATCCATTTCCTACTTTCCTCCTCTCTTTTTCCTCTTCCTCTCCCTGTTTTCCTCATCTACTCTTCTTTCCACCCTCCTCTACTCTTCTTACTCCCTCTGCTCTTTTACCCCCTCATTTTTTCCTTCCCTCTGCTCTTTCTATTTACTCTAGAAGGATTTTTCCCAATTTCTCACACAATGAAAGTAAGAGGCTTGTAGACGGTGCAAAATACCTCCAGTGAAAGGCACGGATGCAGTGAGTACACTAATTGAAAACCCAATAAGTGTGAAGGGACGAAGACTTCAACGTCCTCTCTTACAGGCCGGGAATGACCAACAGCCTCCTGGCTGTCTTCAAGAAAGAACTGAACAATTTTCTCAAGTCATTGCCAGATCAGCCGAGCTGTGGTGCTTATGTTGGATTTCGTGCTGCTAGCACCAACAACGTGGTTTATCAGGCCATCTACCGGAAGGCCTGGCCTGGGACTGGGCCGCGAGCGAGCTGGTCCTCGGAACTCTAGGTAGATAGGCCACTTGCAACCATATGATGTTCATTGAGGACAAGTTTCAGTTGCTCCGTTATGGAAAGATTGAGGAAATAAATAATGGAACGGAGTATGCAACAAATTCGAATAATTTAGTAGAGAGACTAACGTGAGAGACCTGAGAGCGATCATGTCAGAAGGTCTCACCTTCAAGGATCACAACCGCAAGGAAAATGAAAAGCTGGATAGCTAGAACCTTCAAAACAAGGAATGCCACTTTAATGATGATACTCTTCAAGTCACTTGTTCTCTCTAGGCTGGAGTACTGCTCCGTTCAAGGCAGGTGAAATTGCAAACCTGGAGAATGTGCAGCAAACCATCAATGCTCACGTAAATTCACTCAAGCACCTAAATTATTGGGAACATTTGAAGTCCCCTCGATCTGCATATGGAAAATTTCAGAGGGATTAGTCCCAAGTCTCAACACTGGAAGTATCCTTCAGTTATCCAGCCCGAGGAACTCTACCTTTACCTTTGATATACCTTTGAAGCGTTTCGAGAATTTCACTACTCTCGAAGCCCGGCCATGGCCAGGCTCGTCTGGTGCTTGCCTAGTCAACCAGGCTGTTGCTACTGGAGGCCCGCTGCTCCACATATCCATAACAGCCTGGTTGATCTGGCATCTGGTGAGGGTACTTGTCCAGTTTCCTCTTGAAGGCTTCTGCACTTGTTCCAGCCGTGTTTCTGATGAGTGGCATATGTTGAATAGCCTATTGGAAGTACATTGATATAAACAGATTCGAGCATCTCACATTGAAGACAGATTTTGACACTCATTGAGCCCTAATGAGGAGCTCATGTCAATATGAGAGTGCACCCACACCTGGGTGAACCCAGCAGCATCCCGGAGAGACACGGCACTGACGAGATGACATCGGTGAAGAACCACGTTCACGAAGGCAGAGTTGCTCAAATAAGTATTGTTGACTTCCACAGCTACAGTATATGAAGTTAAGTAAAATTCACACTTTTTTTTGTCATAAGTCTAAGCAGCCTGTCAAATCTCTCTAGGTTCTGCTGGCCCACTCAAAACACTCGTGATGGGAGAGGGAAGGGGGGGACAACAGCAGTTACCATCACAAGAAATTCGCTCACTCGATAAGCTGAGGACTTTAAAAACTGTCGAAAATAATGTATAAATTTTTACGTTTAAAAACCAAGTTAGCACAAAATCAATACAGTAACAGATGTAAGAAAATTTGATACAACACAATAAACGCAGAAGAATCAATATTCAAAATCATCAAGAGAGCAGGAGAGTCCAAGTGTCTGCTCTAGATTCGTAGTTCAAGAGTGACTGGTAGGTGGTGCTGAAGTTTGCACACCCCTGAAACATGTGCTTCAACACTCAAAAAAACCCACACCAAAAAAATAATAATAATAATAATAATAATAATTTTATTTCTACAAGTACATGTACAAGGTATACAGGCCTAAGTGACATCAATGACATACTACTATATAGAAAGCAGTTTGTTATGCAGAGCATGGCGGGCAAATTAGGTCAGATTTGTCCCAGGATGCGACCCACACCAGCCGACTAACACCCAGGTATCTATTTTACTGGTAGGTTAACAGGGACAGCAGGTGTCTTATTGAAACACGTACTGTTTTCCAGCCGTACCGGGGGATCGACCCCCGGACCTCAGTGTGTGAACTGAGTGCACTAGCGAACTTTTCTCTCACGCATTCCCTTTCTCTAACCTCCCATTCTTTCCCAACTTCGCACCTTCAGTGATTTCAAATCCGCTTCCCTAATTTCCTTCCCCCCCCCTCCCTAACATCCTAACACACCTTCCATCCTCCCTTCCTAACATCCCATCCCTCCCTAACATCCCATCCCCCTTCCTAACATCCCATCCCCCCCTTCCTTACATCCCATCTCCCCTTCCCTACATCCCCCTTCCTAACACCACACCCTCCTTCCTAACACCACACCCTCCTTCCTAACAACACACCCTCCTTCCTAACAACACACCCTCCTTCCTAACACCACACCCTCCTTCCTAACACCACACCCTCCTTCCTAACACCACACCCTCCTTCCTAACACCACACCCTCCTTCCTAACACCACACTTCCCTTCCTAACATCCCATTTCCCTCTCCCTGATAACCTTTAATCAATCTTGGCGTTCTTTTACCACCACCAAAAAATATCCGGAGAATTTTTTTAGGCTGTGGGTGATGTTGATGAATGAGTTATGCATTAAAGCTACATATTGGCGTCGGCTTTACGAGAGACTTTTTTTCTGGGAGGCTCTGGGTGTTTCAGCCGAGCCTTGAGCGCCATTACATGACCAGGGCTGTTGTTGTAGTGTTATTACATGACCAGGGCTGTTGTTGTAGTGTTATTACATAACCAGGGCTGTTGTTGTAGTGTTATTACATAACCAGGGCTGTTGTTGTAGTGTTATTACATAACCAGGGCTGTTGTAGTGTTATTACATGACCAGGGCTGTTGTTGTAGTGTTATTACATAACCAGGGCTGTTGTTGTAGTGTTATTACATAACCTGGGCTGTTGTTGTAGTGTTATTACATAACTAGGGCTGTTGTTGTAGTGTTATTACATAACCAGGGCTGTTGTTGTAGTGTTATTACATGACCAGGGCTGTTGTTGTAGTGTTATTACATAACCAGGGCTGTTGTTGTAGTGTTATTACATAACCAGGGCTGTTGTTGTAGTGTTATTACATAACCAGGGCTGTTGTTGTAGTGTTATTACATAACCAGGGCTGCTGTTGTAGTGTTATTACATAACCAGGGCTGTTGTTGTAGTGTTATTACATAACCAGGGCTGTTGTTGTAGTGTTATTACATAACCAGGGCTGTTGTTGTAGTGTTATTACATAACCAGGGCTGTTGTTGTAGTGTTATTACATAACCAGGGCTGTTGTTGTAGTGTTATTACATAACCAGGGCTGTTGTTGTAGTGTTATTACATGACCAGGGCTGTTGTAGTGTTATTACATAACCAGGGCTGTTGTTGTAGTGTTATTACATAACCAGGGCTGTTGTTGTAGTGTTATTACATAACCAGGGCTGTTGTTGTAGTGTTATTACATAACCAGGGCTGTTGTTGTAGTGTTATTACATAACCAGGGCTGTTGTTGTAGTGTTATTACATAACCTGGGCTGTTGTTGTAGTGTTATTACATGACCAGGGCTGTTGTTGTAGTGTTATTACATAACCAGGGCTGTTGTTGTAGTGTTATTACATAACCAGGGCTGTTGTTGTAGTGTTATTACATAACCTGGGCTGTTGTTGTAGTGTTATTACATGACCAGGGCTGTTGTTGTAGTGTTATTACATAACCAGGGCTGTTGTTGTAGTGTTATTACATAACCAGGGCTGTTGTTGTAGTGTTATTACATAACCAGGGCTGTTGTTGTAGTGTTATGGCATAACCAGGGCTGTTGTTGTAGTGTTATTACATGACCAGGGCTGTTGTTGTAGTGTTATTACATAACCAGGGCTGTTGTTGTAGTGTTATTACATAACTAGGGCTGTTGTTGTAGTGTTATTACATAACCAGGGCTGTTGTTGTAGTGTTATTACATGACCAGGGCTGTTGTTGTAGTGTTATTACATAAACAGGTCTGTTGTAGTGTTATTACATGACCAGGGCTGTTGTTGTAGTGTTATTACATAACCAGGGCTGTTGTTGTAGTGTTATTACATAACCAGGGCTGTTGTTGTAGTGTTATTACATAAACAGGGCTGTTGTAGTGTTATTACATGGCAAGGGTTGTCTTTACATGGCCAGGGTTGTCTTTACATGGCCAGGGTTGTCTTTACATGGCCAGGGTTGTCTTTACATGGCCAGGGTTGTCTTTACATGGCCAGGGTTGTCTTTACATGGACTGGGTTGTCTTTACATGGCCAGGGTTGTCTTTACATGGCCAGGGTTGTCTTTACATGGCCAGGGTTGTCTTTACATGGCCAGGGTTGTCTTTACATGGCCAGGGTTGTCTTTACATGGCCAGGGTTGTCTTTACATGGCCAGGGTTGTCTTTACATGACCAGGGTTGTCTTTACATGAACAGGGTTGTCTTTACATGGCCAGGGTTGTCTTTACATGGCCAGGGTTGTCTTTACATGGCCAGGGTTGTCTTTACATGGCCAGGGTACAATTTGTTTAGATGCTGCCATAAAAGCAGACAACCAGGGGAAAAATTCGGTCTGTAAGAGTCGCTCCCATGAACTGAGTTACTGAACATCACTAATGATATACCTTTGATGAGTTTCGAGAGTTTTTGCATTCCCAGAGCCCGGCCTTGGGCCAGTCGAAATTGTTGTGATTGTGTATAAACCACCGGATACAACCTCGCAGCGGTTCATGGACCAGTTATTGGAGATTGACCATTGTCTTACCCTATCAAACCCATCCCACATATCCTGCTGTTTGGAGACTTCAGTTTGAGACTTCTCCAATGCAAGACTAACATGGACTGTAAATGCATAGAGAGGTCCTAGAGATAGCTTGGAAAAAGTCACACAGAACCGAATTTTTAAACCTCTACTATAAATCTGTCTTAAGCCAGCAGATTGCTGGACTGGCCATTCTGGAAAACACCATTGATCTTATATTTACGAACAATGAGTACTTAGTCTGGTATATAACATTGCCAAAGACTGCAGTCTCAAACCACAATATAATCGGAACCTGAGCCATACGGATATTAGGAGGTACTTGTTTTAAATTTTCGGGTTGTAAGTGGAATACACCAAAGCGGGGGGTGAGGCAAACAATGTGTACATCTTCAGGAGAGGGAATGATAGTACTCAGGTGGTCAGTAAACACTGAGAGTTAAGTGGCGTGATCAGGAACTATGAATCGATCCTTTCAAACACATCTTAGGTACAACAACTAGGTAAGTACTTAACTAGAGTGACATATACAGGAGAAAACGTAGCTCAAATCCAGTGAAAAAAACCGTGTCATAAACATAAATGAGAACACCATGACAAGAAACCGTGTTCACGACTTTTTAAAACTCCTGCCAGCAAATATATGAAATATTATTGACACAAAAGCAGAATTATACTCGAGGAAACTACGGAACATCCTGTAGGAGGTGCCTGATCAGCCAGGTTGTGATGACTATGTGGACGTTGGAGCAGCGGGGAGAAACAGTCTGGCCGATCAGACTGTCGCAAGGGCAGTAGGACCACAGGTATAATCAGAGAAACCGTGACTACTGCCATTTAGCTCGACTATTTTAATTTCCAATCAGAGGTTAATTAGTTAGGTTTAAGGTAATATCAACTACGGGATGGTCATTAAGGATGCAATCAACAGAGACATTAACATTAGGGATGCTTTAATCTCTACGATTACGGATAATTATGTGTATATACACAAATAAACACTTTGTGTATACGTACAGAAATAAACACTGCATACACATACAAATAAACACCTCGTGTATTTACATACAAAAATACACGTCTCGTGTATATGCACAAAAATACATATTTCGTGTTTATACTGTACATAGAAATAAATACTTCGTTTATATGCATATAAGTACAAACGTCAATGTATGCATGCATAAAGTGAGTATTCTAGTGAGAGGAGCAGCAGAGAAGAGAGCACCATGCAGGTGCGCAGAGAGGGGGAGCCAGTGTAAATATACAAGGAGAGGGTAGCAGCGGGTGTTGGGTGATGCACTTGGTGTAGCTTAGTCACCCACTCTGGGATCACTCTTATACCCACGCTACGATCACACATCTACACTACGACCACACTTACACATCCACCTTAAACACGGTGGGGTAGTTTGAGTGGCTTCTACCTAGGGGTAAGGGCCTCTTTGGAAAGGGTGTACCTCTTCCTATAGGGTCATTGCTTAGAACAGCACAATATGCACAACACAAGCCAGCATGGCTTGTCACAGAGGTGTTAGAAGAAAAAAAACGCAGATGTGGTATACGTGGATTTTGCAAAGACGTTTGACAGGTGCGATCATGGGGTGACTGCACACAGCGAGGGCTCTAGGCACAACGGGAAGGTAGGCAGATGCATTTTCAACTTTATGGCAGATAGAACTCAAAGACTAGCAGTAAACAGAGCAAAATTCAGCATTTAGCGAGGTAAAAAGCTCAGTATCCCAAATCACGGTTCTTGTGCCTCTACTGTTTCTTATCCTCATAGCAGACATAAATAAAAACACTCACCACAGTTTTGCATTAACATTTGCCGATGATACTAAAATAAGCATGAAAGTCACCTCGGTAGAAGACACTTAAGAAAACTGCAGGAAGATATAAGCAGAATTTTCCAGTGAGGAGTGAACAACATGGCGTTCAATGGTGATAAGTTCCAGCTGCTTAGGTATGGAAAGAATGAAGAACTCAAAACCCAAGAGGATCATCAAATAGCACGAAAAAAACACGTGAAAGATCTAAGAACAATTATGTCTGCTGACCTTTCTTTGAAAGAACACACTAAGGTAAATGTCGCAACATCCAGAAAGATGATTTGGTAGATAATGATAAGTTTCAATACAAGGGAAATAGTGCTTGTTCTCTCTCGTTTAGAGTATTATTCAGTGTTGACATCCTCGTTCAGGCTAGGAGAGATATCAGAGCTGGGACAGATACAGAGATCATTTATGGCCTGCATAGAGACAATGAAGCACTTACATTAATGGGAATAGCAAACCACCGGCAGTAGTAGCCTGGTTGATCAGGCAAGAACCAGATAATATGATAGAGTAGGAAAACTCTCAAAATCCTTCTAAAGTATATCAAAAGTCAGAAAGGGAATATACTTCTTAAAAGCGCTGAATAGCCAAGCGGTGTCAGCGCTTTGTAAATAAAATGAAACAAACATAGCTCATACCTGCACCCACACCCTCCTTATACCTGCACCCACACCCTCCTTATACCTGCACCCACACCCTCCTTATACCTGCATCCACACCCTCCTTATACCTGCACCCACACCCTCCTTATACCTGCACCCACACCCTCCTTATACCTGCACCCACACCCTCCTTATACCTGTACCCACACCCTCCTTATACCTGCACCCACACCCTCCTTATACCTGCACCCCACACCCTCCTTATACCTGCACCCACACCCTCCTTATACCTGCACCCACACCCTCCTTATACCTGCACCCACACCCTCCTTATACCTGCACCCACACCCTCATTATACCTGCACCCACACCCTCCTTATACCTGCACCCACACCCTCCTTATACCTGCACCCACACCCTCCTTATACCTGCACCCACACCCTCCTTATACCTGCACCCACACCCTCCTTATACCTGCACCCACACCCTCCTTATACCTGTACCCACACCCTCCTTATACCTGCACCCACACCCTCCTTATACCTGCATCCCACACCCTCCTTATACCTGCACCCACACCCTCCTTATACCTGCACCCACACCCTCCTTATACCTGCACCCACACCCTCCTTATACCTGCATCCACACCCTCCTTATACCTGCACCCACACCCTACTTATACCTGCACCCACACCCTACTTATACCTGGCCCACACCCCTACTTATAGCCGTCCCACACCCCTACTTATACCCTGCTCACACCCCTACTTATACCCTGCTCACACCCCTACTTACACCCGGCCCACACCCTACTTATACCTTCCCCACACTCTACTTATACCCAGTCCATACCTACAGCAAGCCCACACTTGTACACTCACCCACCAGGCTCCCCCACACCACGCCCACTCACCCACACCCACGCCTACACATCACTACTTCACACCCAAACCTCGACCTCCACACCAAGCTCACCCCCCACACACACTACCAACCATGCCCCCACATCCACACCACGCCAACACTTGCGCCCACACCATACACTTGCACCCACACCATACATTTGCGTCCACACCATACATTTGCGTCCACACCATACACTTGCGCCCCACCATACACTTGCGCCCCACCATACACTTGCGCCCCCACCATACACTTGCGCCCCACCATACACTTGCGCCCCCACCATACACTTGCGCCCCCACCATACACTTGCGCCCCCACCATACAATTGCGCCCCCACCATACACTTGCGCCCACACCATACACTTACGCCCACACTTACATTCACAATTAGTTCACACGTACACACCCACATTCACACTTACATCACATCTTAATTTACCACTCCCATACCCGTGACTGGTTTCGAGGAGTTTTCTGTCCTTTCAGCCCGATCTGGGGTCAGGCTTTCAAGGTGATTGATCAACGAGGTTGTTGCTGTTAGCGGCTCGGTGACCCACGTAGCCATCACTACCTGGTTGATACGACATTTGGCGTTTTTAACGATCCGGTTTCCAGGTGAACACTTTTACAGCTGTCAGGGCAATGTTTGTGATACCTGCTGGTGGGAGGGGGTAGTGCAGGACCACGTGTGTTGACACAGTGTACCCTTATTTTACCCATGGCGCCCATGCTTGTCACTGGACTTATTTTACACTTCTTTCGCTATAGGACGCTGCTCTACCTGCCTGGAGTCTACCTACCTGGAGGGTAGTAGAAGAGGATGTGGTAGTGTGTAGATTTGAGACTATGATCTCGAGTAGCTAACCACATTGTCTCTCCTTAAGAGTGTATTTCAAGTACTCTGAGGTCGTTCTCAGCAGCGAGTTTTACAAATGATGATTAATTAAGGCACGCATGTATGTAAGCAAGACACTTACGTTGCATTACAAAAACTTTAAGACGTGCCGTGGGGGCGTTATGGTCGCTACACGTCTCATCAGCGAGCCACTGCTAGTTTCCAGCTTGTCTAGGAAGCTTCACCAGGTGAGCCTCCCTGTGCCACAAATCTACGGGGGAACTAAAATAGATTTTGCCACTCCTGCTGGGGAAAAAAATAAAGGTTCTTTGATCACAACTTTTCTTTTGCTTGTCTGTGGCTGCCACAGGTCGTCCTGGAGCGGAATTACTTATGCATTAGAGTTTAATAGTTTCTTGTTATTCCCTCTCACAGATCCTCCTCACCTTTATTTGGAATACGTTTTAGAGTAATTTATTAGCAAAAAATAAAGCCTTAGGATTTAGCATAGTTTGGAATATTGGTGACATTGTTTACTCTGAAAAATAAAGAAAAACCACTTTTCTATATGCACCGTCAACTGAGTACTGTCATAGCTTAAACTAAATGCACATCTCTGAAAGAGGAAAAAGGAATAATCAACAAATTTGACCAAAATGTGCTCAGGATAACCCTAAATTTTCAAGGATAGCACATACTTTAAAAGAAATGTCAAACCAAACTAAGAAACTTTTTTCTCTCTCCAGACACAGCTGCAACAGAAGTTTGAGTCTTATATTTTGAGTGAGCAACCGCAAGGTTACACAGGATTAAGGATACTGACACAGTAACATTTGAGGATGACGAGAACGAAGCCAACTGAGCCCTTGATAAGAGCAATGCAGACAACTTACCAACACAAAACAGCAACAAGTAACATAACATTATTTGTCATTGCTAGCATTCAAGGTCTTCAGGCGAGTAGCATCATGGAAAAATAAACACATAAGCAGTATAATGTGATCCTTTATTGACAACGTTTCGCCTCATCAAAATATTGTACATTAGTGGTCTAGTTGAGTTTGATGCAATATTTGCAGCCTGTACAGAGACCCACTTTGAAGGCTACTTTGACAATGAAATATGCATACCTGGGTACAGTCTACTTAAATGGGATCGGAAAAACAGACAAGGTGGGGGATTGAACTGTAGGTTTAAGAGTCGATGTAGGAGAAGTTTTGGGTGCTAAAATTGAACATCAGAATTTAGTTATTGTACTTGTATATACACAGCCAGGTACAATTTCCCAGCAGTTTGATTCAAAGACTATCTATTGAAAATTGGGTACGGTTTTGAGAACCTATCAAACACGGCCTCGAATATCCTATTAAAATATCCTATTCAGCTCCATGGTCCTGAACTCTCCAGGCTGTTGTCTTAGGATAGTAGTGGGTGAGGGTGGTGTTAGTAGTGGGGTGGGTGAGGTTGGTAGTGTTGTGTTAGTAGTGGGGTGGGTGAGGGTGGTAGTGTGGTGTTAGTAGAGGGGTGGGTGAGGGTGGTAGTGTGGTGTTAGTAGTGGAGTGGGTGAGGGTGGTAGTGTGGTGTTAGTCCTGGAGTGGGTGAGGGTGGTAGTGTGGTGTTAGTCCTGGAGTGGATGAGGATGGTAGTGTGGTGTTAGTAGTGGGGTGGGTGAGGGTGGTAGTGTGGTGTTAGTCCTGGAGTGGGTGAGGGGTGGTGGTCCTGGAGTGGGTGAGGGGTGGTGGTCCTGGAGTGGGTGAGGGGTGGTGGTCCTGGAGTGGGTGAAGGTGGTAGTGTGGACCGTCGCACCTTCAAGGTAACGGTCCATTAGCGTGTATGCATTGTTCGCAAGGCTTGGCAGCCTCCAGGAACCCTTCCTGTCGCGCCTCTTCCGTCTCTTCCTCCAGGACGGTGTCGCCCGCGGACAGAGAGGGCATGAAGATGCATGAGGAAGGATGAGGGAGGGAGGAAAATATGCAAGGAGGATGGAAGAAAAGGTGAAGATAAAGAGGGAGGGTGGGGAATGAGGGTCATACATACATGGAGGGAAGAGGAAGATGGGTGGTGATGTACTTATTGATTTCTGACAGAGCTGTCTCTGCAAGGGTTGAAACATAGCTCCTGACCCTGCCTCCTGGGTTGGCTTGAGAGATATCTATTGGTTTCTGGCCTACCGGGGCTTGTTAATAAGACAGCATGGATTGAATGGCATTTTACTGAAAAACGTTTCGTCAACCAGGAACTCTTGCGCTTTCTCACAGAAATAGGCAGAAAGAGCCTCCCGGTGGATCAGGGCCTGATCAACCAGGCTGTTACTGCTGGCCGTACGTAGTCCAACGTACGAAGCACAGCCCGGCTGATGCAGCACCGACTTTAAGTATCTGTCCAGCTCCCTCTTGAAGGCAGCCAGGGGCCTATTGGTAATTCCCCTTTTGCATTGTGGGAGGCTGTTGAACAGTCTTGGGCCCCAGACACTTATGGTGTTTTCTCTTAGTGTACCAATGGGGTATTTTGCATCGCCTGCCCAGTCTTTTACTTTCGTAGGGAGTGATTTCTGTGTGCAGATTCGGGACCATTCCTTCTAGGATTTTCCAAGTGTAGATTATGATATATCTCTCTCGCCTGCGTTCCAGCGAGCACAAGTCAAGTGCTTCCAGGCGTTCCCAGTAGTTGAGGTGTTTGATAGAATTATATGTGCAGTAAAAGTTCTCTGAACACTCTCTAGATCGGCAATTTCACCTGCTTTGAGCGGAGATGTTAATGTACAGCAGTATTCCAGCCTAGAGAGAAGTGATTTGAAAAGGATCATCATTGGCTTGGTATCTCTTGTTTTGAACGTTCTCATTATCCATCCTATCATTTTCTTTTCAGTTGTATTCGTGGCACTTTTGTGATCCTTGAAAGTGAGATCCTCAGACATTACCACTCTCAGGTCCCTCACATTATTTTTTCGCTCTGTTGTATGATCAGAGTTTGGAGTATATTATCTCCTCCAGTTTTCCATAAAGGAGTAGTTGGAATTTGTCTTCATTGAACATCATATTGTTTTCCGTTGCCCATTGGAAAACTTGGTTTATATCTTGGAGGTTAACCGTGTCCTCAATGGATGACAGTCTCATGCAGATCCTAGTATCATCTGCAAAGGATGACACGGTGCTGTGGATTACATTTCTGTGTATGTTTGATATGAGGATGAGGAACAGGATGGGGAGAGTACTGTGCCTTGTGGAACAGAGCTTTTCACAATGGCAGCTTCCGATTTAACTCTGTTTACCACTATTCGATTACCACTGTTCGATTGTTTAGAAAGTTGAAGATCCATCTCTCCACTTTGCCAGATATTCCTTTAGCACGTATTTTGTGCGCTATTACGCCATGATCGCACTTGTTAAAGGCTTTTGCAAAGTCTGTATATTACATCTGCATTCTGTTTTTCTTCCAGTGCATCCAAGACAATATCATAGTGATCCTGCGAGAGGCAGAAGTGGTTTGCAATCGTGCTTCTTAGCACTCTTTTAAAGATTTTTATGATGTGGGACGTTAGAGCTATTGGTCTATAGTTCTTAGCTAATGCTTTGCTGCCACCTTTATGAAGTGGGGCTATATCCGTTGTTTTTAGTAACTGGAATTTCACCCATGTCTAAGCTCCTTTTCCATAGTATACTTAGGGCCCGCAAAAGGGGTTTCTTGCAGTTCGAGAGTTTCACTACTCTCGGAGCCCTGCCATGTGCCAGGCTCGTCTGGTGCTTGCCTGGTCAACCAGGCTGTTACTGCTGGAGGCCTGCTGCCCCACATATCCATCACAGCCTGGTTGATCTGGCACCTGCTTAAGAACAAGAAACTGCCTTGGGGCACTGAGCTTTTTACCTCGCTGATGCTAGATGTTGCTCTGTTTACTACTACTTTTTGTGTTCTGTGTGTTAGAAACCCGAAAATCCATCTGCCTACCTTCCTCATAATGCCTATGGCCCTCATTTTGTGGGCTATCACTCCATGATCGCATTTGTCAAACGCCTTTGCAAAATCTGTGTAAATTATATCTGCGTTTTGGTGGTCTTCCAATGCCTCCTTAATTCTGTCATAATGGTTCAGCAGCTGTGACAGGCATGATCGTCCCGCTCTGAAACCATGCTGGTTCGGATTATGTTGGTTCCACCAGTCTGGGCCTGGGGCTGAGTACATGGGCATGTTGTCAATGGCTTTCTCAAAGTCTATCAAAGTTAGGGTAATGTCGGAAATATGGTATACACTGATGGAGTTTTGGGGCTTGTTCATGAAAAAAATTAATTTGCATTGTCGATCCTTAGACTGATTAGTGGCTCGCTAAACACAAGAGTCGTATTGGGATTTCAGTATCTCACTCATTTCTGGTTGTCATCTGTGTAAGTCCCATCTTGTCTGAGCAAGGGCCCGATACTAGATGTGGTATTTGCATTGTTTTTGGCATATGAAAATAAATATATCTGATTTCTTTCGGTTTCACTAATCGCGTTTAGCTCCTCCTGTCTCTCCTGGATCCTGTATGAGTCCTTTAACTTAACATCAATACTTTCCACTCCTCCCCTGGCTGTCTTCAAGCAGGCACTGGACGGGCACCTAAAGTCGGTACCTGACCAGCCGGGCTGTGGTTCGTACGTCGGACTGCGTGCTGCCAGCAGTAACAGCCTGGTTGATCAGGCTCTGATCCACCATGAGGCCTAGTCACAGACTGGGCCGCGGGGGCGTTGACCCCCGGAACTCTCTCCAGGTAAACTCCAGGTTCCCTGGTCAGCGCTTCCTTCCGTGTATCAGATAATCTAGCGTTCTTGAGGAGCTCAGAGAGTCTTCGTCGTCTTCTGTAGAGGAAGCGTCTTTCTCCAGTTTACTTCTTCTCTTCTTCTTTTATGGGTAATATGCCTTGAACATACATCAGCTGCCAGGAAGTTGATCCTTTCAAGGCACTGGTTTGGATCCATCTTATTTAAGATATGTTACCAACATGTTTCATTTAGGACATGGTTCTCCTGGTCCCAGTTAATGCACAGGACCCCTGTGCATGTAAGTCTGAACTTCGATTAGATTGAGATCGGAATTAGTTGTTTTCGATATTGTTATGTGTCTTACCAGGTCCTCATTATTTGTGAAGATAAGGTCAGGTGTGTAAGAAACTTGAGGTGAGATGTGGATAGGCAGGTATTGTCACCTGCAGTAATTTTACTCAGCTAAGTGGAAACGTGGAAGATTGTGGTGGGTCAGTGTTCAAGAAAGGTGGGAATCTGCTTAGATTTCCTTGATTAACACCACATAGAAATAAGTTTCATTCCCAGTCTCAGAAAAACACTGTCCAGATTTATTCTGGCCAAATATGATGTTCCTTTCAATTATGTATCTGCTGAAAATTATCCTAGAAGGGGATCGAAATATACAGATCAATTAATCTTCTGAGTTTCTGCCTCCATGTGGGTTATTAGTGAGTATGTAGCTTTATATAATAGCGTCATATTTGGCCAGTGTTTCTGAAATTGGAAATGAAACTGATTTCTGTGTGATGATGTTAATCTGAGCAGATTCCCAGCACAGTCGATTTCATCTGTCCGCTTCCTTGATAACTCTTGTTTTGGTCCAGGTAAGGTCATCAGATGGTTGTCTTTGTTGTTGTGAACAGTACATGTATTGATTGTGTCATCTCCCTAACAGGGAGGGCTGTGTTTGTTTACAACAATACTCTGATACATTCCCAATTTTGAATCCATCGATGAAGATGAAGTTCATTGTCTCGACAGATGCAGCAGTGCACAGCATCTCTCTCGTCCGTGACAGTTCTGTGGCTCACCTCGCCTTTCATAGACCTATCTGCAGACACGACTTCTTTTTACCCATCTCTGTGAGACTTGATCAAGTCCCCGGTGGACGATACGTTTTTTCAATAAACTGCCATAAAACCGCTTTATGTCTCCATATCATTGTCAGTTTATCCTCCCATTGATATACACTCGTACCGTACATATTCTTGAAGCTACAACAAGGGTGGCCAGAACGTAGTTCGCAGCTTACCAGTAGTTCATAAGAACATAAGAAAGAAGGAACACTGCAGCAGGCCTACTGGCCCATGCGAGGCAGATCCAAGTCTCCAACAGGCTTAAGCCAATGCCCCGACCCAGCCAGGTCAGGTTACATTCACTTAAGGAAGGAGCACTGCATCTGACCTAATAGCACAAGCTAGTCAGGACCAACTCACACCCAACCGCACCTACTCAAATAATTATCTAGCAGACCACCTGGAGCTCAGTCTCCAGGTAGTCAGGTCACTACCACTTAAGGAATTAGTACGGCAACTGACCTGGTAGTAAAAGCTAGTCAGGTCCAAACTCACACCCACTCATGTATTTATCTAACCTATTGTTAAAACTACACAACGTCTTAGCATCTATGACGGTACTCGGGAGTTTGTTCCACTTAAGCACTTAAGCATTCAAAGGAAATAATGAAATCTGTGCGTATATCATGCCATAATAGTCTGGTATTCTCCCAAGATCACTCGTCGCTCACTGATAACTCGATCTGATCCAACCTCAGCATTTGTAACTGGAGAATATAAATGATAAGACTTTGAAATATATGTACGTATCTTGTTCAGAATTCTCGAGCGCTGTGATCTGCAAGCACGAGGCATACTGAGTGATGCATTCCTTTAAACCTTTGATACATTTGATGAGTTTCGAGTCTACTCCCGGAGCCCGGCCGTGGTCCAGGCTCGTCTGGTGCTAGCCTGGTCAACCAGGCTGTTGCTGCTGGAGGCCCGCTGCCTCACATATCCATCACAGCCTGATTGAGCTGGCAACTGGTGAAGATACTTGGCCAGTTTCCTCTTGTTCCAGCAGTGTTTCTGATATCTTCTGGTAGGATGTTGAATAATCTGGGACCACAAATGTTCATACAGTGTTCCCTTATTGTGCCCACCGCACCCTTGCTCCTCACTGGGTTCATTTTGCACTTCCTCCCATCTCTCTCGCTCCAGTATGTTGTTATGGGAGTGTGCAGATTTGGGACCAGGCTCTCGAGTACCTTCCAGGTATGTATTATCATGTATCTCTCCTCCGCTCCAGTAAGTACATATTTAAGACGTTAAAGCGTTCCCAGTAATTTAAATGCTTTACTGGCTCTATGCGGGCCGAAAACGATCCTGCCATGAGCGGGACCACTTGTAATCAACATGATGTCTTCAAGAAAGAACTTGATGGGCTGTGCTGGCTCTTTGCTGATCAACCAGGCTGTAGTGGCTCGTTGCTGATCAATCGGGCTGTGGTGGCTCTGTCGAACTGCATGCTGCTAGCACCAAGACTCTGACTAATCAGTCTGACAACCAGTAGGCCTGACATGGGACAGTGCAGCGGGTCAGTGATCTCCGGAATCGACCTCGGATAGACTATAAGATTCATCCAACTAGGTATATTTATACCTATAAATATACCTAGTTGGATGAATCTTGTAAAGCTAGGTGGCTCATTGGCTAACGCGTCGGTCTGGAGTTTTATGGCTCTCTGATCGCGGGTTCTATCCCCGCCCGTGGTATGTTTTTTTTTACATACTAGACTTGAAAGTCCACAGAATCCAGAAAACACAAGAAGGAGCATTCACATTGTGTTTCTGTGACGTCATAATTGATTAACTCTTCCTGGTATATCCTTATCCTACTTGATACCATCTGAAGGGTAAAATTGAAAATGATTGAAAAACAGATGGATAATATGATTTTAGCATATTATGTAACTTTATCATTGTTACTCATAAAGACCGGCATACCAAAAATAAATCACGAAAAATAGTATAGTATATAAAATTAATAGAAAATCACCAAGCATTTATATTATTACATGAACACTTTCAAATATCTATAACTGGAACCATAAATTCTAATAAAAAATAAAATATAAATAAATATTACATAGTACACTGTTAATTGTTATGACAAATCACAAAACACTACCTTACCTTGCTTGTCGAAACATGTAACCCTTCTAACATAAACAATGGACTTCTATTGACTAGACCAAAAGTTAGGTGATGGTGGTGTCGACACTTGGAGGTGTGGTTGTCGTGCCGGCTCCCGAGTCAATTCTGACATTCACGGTGTTGCCAGCCACTAGAATCCTTACCCATTTCACATTAATGCCAACTTAAAAAATGGTCACTACAAATTAAATTTTTAATTTGATTAAGAAACTATAAATTTACGGCTCACATTGAAACAGTAAAGCACCTCGATTACTGGGAACGCCTTCAAGTCTTGAACATGTACTCACTGGAGCGGAGGAGAGAGAGATACAAGATAATATATACCTGGAAAGTACTCGAGGGCCTGGTCCCAAATCTGGACACTGCCATAATATACTGGAGTGAGAGATATGTGAGGAAGTGTAAAATAAACCCAGTGAGGAGCAGGGGTGCGGTGAGGACTATAAGGGAGCACTGTATCAACATCCGGGGTCCCAGACTATTCAACATCTTACCAGAAGATATCAGAAACACGGCTGGAACAAGTGTAGAAGCCTTCAAGAGGAAACTGGACAAGTATCTTCAACAGGTGCCAGATCAACCAGGCTGTGATGGATATGTGGGGCAGTGGGCCTCCACCAGCAACATTACCCCACAGATTTTTATTTTTACCCCATTTGGGGTAATTTACCCTGGTTCCCCGACCTCTGAATTATATCCACCCAGGATTATATACCCATTCAAGACTAACTATCCAAGAATAAATATTTTTTACTTGAATAAACCAAAAAAAAAAACCCTGCAAAGAGAGACACATAGAGGAAGGATAACAAAAATTGATGCGGTACTAAGTAGCAAGGTAAGCAGGGTAATATTAGAGCTCTGAAGGAAGTCAGGTATGTTAATTTGCAAGAGATCTTGCTCTCTCTCGTCTCCCGGAAAGAGGTTTAAATTGGTCCTGAGATTTCCCCGTCAAATATGTATGCAAATGATTTTCAAATATGATCATTACCGCTGCCAAAGTTAGATCTTGGCTCACCATAAAAAAATTATTTATATTAAAATTTTGTCTACTAAGCGCATATATATATATATATTTTTTTATTAACACATCGGCCGATTCCCACCAAGGCAGGGTGGCCCGAAAAAGAAAAACTTTCATCATCATTCACTCCATCACTGTCTTGCCAGAGGTGTGCTTTACACTACAGTTATAAAACTGCAACATTAACACCCCTCCTTCAGAGTGCAGACACTGTACTTCTCATCTCCAGGACTCAAGTCCGGCCTGCCGGTTTCCCTGAATCCCTTCATAAATGTTACTTTGCTCACACTCCAACAGCACGTCAAGTATTAAAAACCATTTGTCTCCATTCACTCCTCTCAAATACGCTCACACATGCTTGCTGGAAGTCCAAGCCCCTCGCACACAAAACTTCCTTTACCCCCTCCCTCCAACCTTTCCTAGGCCGACCCCTACCCCGCCTTCCCTCCACTACAGATTTATACACTCTCGAAGTTATTCTGTCTCGTTCCATTCTCTCTACATGTCCGAACCACCTCAACAACCCTTCCTCAGCTCTCTGGATAATAGTTTTGGTAATCCCGCACCTCCTCCTAATTTCCAAACTCCGAATTCTCTGCATTATATTCACACCACACATTGACCTCAGACATGACATCTCCACTGCCTCCAGCCTTCTCCTCGTTGCAACATTCATCACCCATGCTTCACACCCATATAAGAGTGTTGGTATAACTATACTCTCATACATTCCCTTCTTTACTTCCATGGACAAAGTTCTTTGTCTCCAAAGACTCAAGTGCTCCACTCACCCTTTTTCCCTCATCAATTCTATGATTCACCTCATCCTTCATAGACCCATCTGCTGACATGTCCACTCCCAAATATCTGAATACATTCACCTCCTCCATACTCTCTCCCTCCAATCTGATATCCAATCTTTCGTCACCTAATCTTTTTGTTATCCTCATCACCTTACTTTTCCTATATTCACTTTCAATTTTCTTCTTTTACACACCCTACCAAATTCATCCACCAACCTCTGGAACTTCTCTTCAGAATCTCCCAAAGCACAGTGTCATCAGCAAAAAGCAACTGTGACAACTCCCACTTTGTATTTAATTCTTTATCTTTTAACCCCACACCTCTTGCCAAGACCCTCGCATTCACTTCTCTTACAACCCCATCTATAAATATATTGAACAACCATGGTGACATCACACATCCTTGTCTAAGGCCCACTTTTACTGGGAAATAGTCCCCTTCCCTCCTACACACTCTAACTTGAGTCTCACTATCCTCATAAAAACTCTTCACTGCTTTCAGTAACCTACCTCCTATTCCATACACCTGCAACATCTGCCACATTGCCCCCCTATCGACCCTATCATACGCCTTTTCCAAATCCATAAATGCCACAAAAACCTCTTTACCCTTATCCAAATACTGTTCACCTATATGTTTCACTGTAAACACTTGGTCTACACACCCCCTACCTTTCCTAAAGCCCCCTTGTTCATCTGCTATCCTGCTTTCTGTCTTACTCTTAATTCTTTCAATAATAACTCTACCATAAACTTTACCAGGTACACTCAACAGACTTATCCCCCTATAATTTTTGCACTCTCTTTTGTCCCCTTTGCCTTTATACAAAGGAACAATACACGCTCTCTGCCAATCCCTAGGTACCTTACCCTCTTCCATACATTTATTAAATAATAGCACCAACCACTCCAAAACTATATCCCTCCTGCTTTTAACATTTCTATCTTTATCCCATCAATCCCAGCTGCCTTACCCCCTTTCATTCTACCCATTGCCTCACGAACTTCCCCCACACTCACAACTGGCTCTTCCACACTCCTACAAGATGTTATTCCTCCTTGCCCTATACACGAAATCACAGCTTCCCTGTCTTCATCAACATTTAACAACTCATCAAAATATTCCCTCCATCTTCCCGATACCTCTAACTCTCCATTTAATAACTCTCCTCTCCTATTTTTAACTGTCAAAACCATTTGTTCCCTAGGCTTCCTCAACTTATATGTCGTGCCGATTAGGTAAAACTTGCAATTTTGGCTTAAATAGCAACGCTCACCTTGCCATATAAGACAAGTGAAAATTTGTGTATGCAATAATTTCGCAAAAATCATTCTGAACATAACGAAAAAAATATATTTCATTGTGTTTGTTTATAATTAAATTAATGTTAACGTATCTAAAATATATTTAGTTGGGTTAGGCTAAATTAAATTGCGCTTGTTGTAATAAGGTTAGGTAGGTTTTTCAAAGTTTCTCTTGGTACAAAATTATAAATTCTTACATTAACATAAATGAAAAAAAAATATCTTTAAACGTATAAGAGAAAATTTTAGAAAGGACTTAATTGTAGATGAGTTCTTGCTAATTGACCAGTTTTACCTAATCGGCACGACATATATATATATATATATATATGTGTATGTGTGTGTGTGTGTATTATTGTAACCACGGACGAGTGGTATTTAATCAATAATAACATTGCGACTAGCCGAGGACTAGTCGCAGTGTTGTTATTGATATATATGTATGTATATTGTTTGTGTGCGTGTGTGAGGGAAGAGCGAGAGGATAATCCCAGAAACCATCAGTATAAATAAGAGACTTATGGTGTACCTGGAACCCCAGTTGAAGAAAGTCGTGAAGCAAGATGTTCAAGGAGGTTTTTTTTTTTTTTACCTGTTATACTTATCTGGTCCCTGCATCGCTATTCTCCATTTGATTTATTCTGCACATTCTGCTGTGCTTCTTCCATGTAAAGATTTTATTGCAGTTTGAGTGTTGTGTATACAAGGGGCCTCACAAAGGTTAATACCATATTCCATTGTCTGTATTCATTGCCTGTTTATACAACACACTTAATGAGTGTGAAAATAGAATTGTATTAAGTTATTTTTGATGCCAGTTATTGATTTTATGAACTCGTTAAAAGTTAATGAGGGAAGTGAATATCCTTGACACATTTTCTTTATCATGTTTTTCAGCCTTAATATAAATATTTACTTTATTCTCAACGATAAAATTTTGAAATTGTATAGTATATTTAATGATGATTTTTAAAAAAATTTGTTTAACACTTTCATATCAGAATTATTTCTTTATAAAAAAAAAAGAACTTTTTTCACGTATTTTATTGACTACATTAAAACGAAATTTTACACCTGGCTTTAAAAATAATTTAGGAGAGGATTTGTTATTACTATATCTGCCTGACATAATTACGGCCATTTTTCTAAAGCGTGACATCAAAAATCATACGTAAAATACTATATTATATATTTATTATATATCGCATTTCTTGTGTTATAATGAGTCGCATAATTATAAAGAAGACAGAAAGTGAAAAAATGCTATAAAAAATGTCAGTTTTAAAATGCCTGCTGCCAAAATATTAGTCGCTTCACTGAATATGTCCGATTAAAAAATATGAAATACAAAATTTATGCTAATTAAAAGACTGATTTTCAAAAAATAAAGTTGATGCAAAAAAAAAAAAAAAAGGTTCCTCGCTTATTACTCAGACTGGTGATGACCATCCATCCTTACTACGTAAATACCATCCTTCCTTACTACGTCCATACCATCCTTACTACGTCCATACCATCCCTACTACGTCCATACCATCCTTCCTTACTACGTCCATACCATCCTTACTACGTCCATACCATCCTTCCTTACTACGCCCATACCATCCATCCTTACTACGTCCATACCATCCTTCCTTACTACGTCCATACCATCCTTACTACGTACATAGCTGAGGAGACACAGTGCGAGAATTAAGTGTGTGTAACCATAAAGTGCATATACGCATTTGAACCAACATAAGAGAAATCGCAGTGAACATTAAATAGGAAAAAATATAGACTATAGTGTAAATTCTAGAGTGCCGGTGGAGCAACCGTTACCGTGGGAATAGGCCTGGAGGCCAGTGAATTATTGCCAGATACATCCAAATTCGGAGGTGAAAATTAACAAACATATATTGAACTAAGT
The DNA here is from genome assembly GCA_009830355.1 of Cherax destructor. Taxonomy (NCBI): domain Eukaryota; kingdom Metazoa; phylum Arthropoda; class Malacostraca; order Decapoda; family Parastacidae; genus Cherax; species Cherax destructor. The sequence continues at coordinate 1,563 of WNWK01003225.1, read as the reverse complement.
AATATAGCGAGTGGCAAGGATATATATGTGCAGTGATACAGTGAACCAAATCTGTAGTAAGAGAAATAGTAATAAATCCCCAGTATAGCTTAAAAGATATGGTATAGCATATGGAAACATACTACAAGGATTGGCACTAGTGAAAATTGCCAGAGGTCCTGAGAAGCAGAAATAACAGATAAGTAAATTCTATAGTTATAAGAAACAAAAACAAGTGATGGTGGCACTGAGGTGCAGGGAATCACAGTATACATAATTGGAGTATAAAACCATGTGAAGTGTCTTTCTCGCTGCCACTACTAAGTGTGGAAGTTTTTGCCATGGAAGTGTAAGGGGAAACTACCGGAAGCATAGGTATCGTGTGGAAATAAAGCAATGACCACAGTATTAGTTCAGTGAAAAGAAAAGGTATCTGGAATAAATATAGTGTATATCCTTGTAATAACCAGTGTACAGCACAGTGATAAACTATTAGGTATAAAATAAAAGTAAATTAAATCCAATAGTAGTGTGGCAGTGCGGGTGACCACTTGCCCTGGAGTGGTCAATGTGCCAAGTGACTTTTATAGATCTGAGTTACCACTTATAACGAATAGACTAGGATACCAGGACAGAATAAGAAAGACCTAGTGAACCCAATTGGCAGTAGAAAACACAAGGATAGTGATCTAAGAAAATGAAAGTGGTCTAAACGGGCATCGCATGGCAGTATAGGACTGAGTGGTGTGCTTTAGTCATACGCCTGGCAGTGCTGAAGTCAGCCACGGAGGCCTACCATACACACCCATAAAAACACCATATACACCATACCACAATATCCTGTCTAGACCAGTGTGGGATCTCAGTGAGAATAATACATTAAAATGTATATAGGACTGATCAGAGAGGAATAAATATAGAAAGAGTTATACAGTGAGCAAACAGAAGTAAATACATATTATAACGCATGGGCCAGTAGGCCTGCTGCAGTGTTCCTTCTTTCTTATGTTCTTATGTTCTTATAACAATAATATAATATAAGGTGTAGTAAGTCTCCATAATCAGTACATCCACATATACTAATACAAATAGGATACAGGCAGGATGGCAGTACAGTATATCTGTGGGACTTGTGAAAAGGCTCTTGGGAAAAGATCTAGAATCACATGCAACCTTTGCTTTTCAAAACATCATGTCACATGTTCAAAAATTAACACAGTAACAAGAAGTGACATCCGTCTAGAAAGGTGTTTCTGGATCTGCAACAAGGATGTGGAACTATGGACAGATATCAGGAAAGCACTCAGGAGGCTAATAAACAATAAGCATGAAGAAAAAGAGGAACTATTGAATAGTCTCCCCGGTATTTATAGAACTTGGGAAGATAAGAAAGGGGTAAAGTATAACACACAGAATGACCAGTCTACAACAATTGACCCAAAAATAAACAGTCATCCACGGGAAAAAACACAGGAGACAAAAACATTAGCTAACTCAGCCCCCAGTCCCAGGACTGACCCAGACCCAGCCCCCAGCCATAGTGAACATCCGGTTTTGGTTAAGGACGCCACCACAGCCATAGCC